>PVKE010041666.1:0-14069 GCA_004027555.1 Craseonycteris thonglongyai | reverse complement strand
TACCATCTTTAATTTACTCTGCAAGCCACTGCAATCTGGCTGAAACCTCTCAACTTTCACCTCTTTATTGGCAATGTCTTGAGAAGGTCATCAGTGATGTGCCATGTTAAATTCGGTCTCTTTTTCCTGAAAATCTTTTTTCTTTGGTTTTAGTTTTGGGACCCTAATTTATTGTAGACACAGTTGAGTAAGAACCCCATTTTCTCTTCCCTGGACAATGTAATAAACTCCTAATGTGTCTCATTGTCTCTACTGTGTATCTTTTCTAATTTATCCTCCACATTGTCATGCTCATAGCATAGAAGGCAACAAAGTGCAGTGAAAAGATAGGAGGCTTGAAGCCAAAAAGGTTTAGGTTCACATCTCAGCTCTTCCATGTAAGTGACTTGATGCTAACCTCAATTTTGACACCTCTTGTAAATGTGAATAGTTGTTTGCAGAATCAAAAATAATAATATCTATCAAGGAAGTCATTTTGATTTTTTAAAAATCAACTCAGTTATAAACATGTTTCTCTTCTATTAGTTACAGGATAATTTCCAGACTCCTTAGCGTGATACACATAGCCTTGTATAAGCTGCAAATTCTTTAAATTTTAACTTCTGTGCCAACATCCCATGTTCTGAAAACACAGATGGACTTGTTTTTTCTTTTCCACACTTGGCTTCTCATTTATGCCTCCATATATTTGCATATATAGTTCTCCATCTATAATGCCCTTTGCCCTCCTATCTGAATGGCAGGTTCCGGTTTATTTTTCAGCACCCTATTCAAATATTATTCCCAGTCTGTTGGCTTCATTCTAATAAATTTTGAATAGCTTTATGCTTTCAAGTGGTCTCCTATTTTTGAAGATTCTCTTCTTTATATGCTGGTATTTGCAAATACAGTCTGTAGCTCCTTTACTTAAAAAGTTGATAATCTCTAGCAAATATTGTGCAATTCATTTTCCTTATGGTCTGTTAACCCTGCAGTCAAGAGCATGTTATTTTCCTGATAAGAACAGAAATTTTAGTTAAAATGTCTTATTATGATAATTCTTGTTACTGATAAAGATATAAGATAAGCACTCCCGTATCACTTATGATGAAATGCACATTTTGGAGAAAACTGTTTGTTAATATATATTTGAAACAATACTTAATATATTTATGCTATTTAACTCAGTGACTTTATTTCTAAAAATCTACTTTAGAAAATAAAAAGATACATAGACACAGATTTATGAATAAACATGCTCATCATATAGTTATAGTGAAAAGTTAGATGAAAATTATTAAAAAATAGTTTTAGTTATACAAATTATACATACAATAGAATACTGTGTAGTCATTAAAAGTTACATGATGCTGAGATAGCTCAGCAGGTTAAGCACTTGCCTTGAAGCCTCAAGGTCCAGGTGTCGAATTCCAACCTCAGCTCTTGCAAACCCATGTGCTAGACTGTGGGTCAACTGGTAACCACTGGGATGGTTCAGTGACAGGGGTTCCCACCTCCCATGCAGAAGTTCCCCAGTTCAGTTCCTACCCCATGCAGCCTTACATCCCCCTGTGTAGACTGAAACTATGTTACAACTAGTGATGTACAGCTGTGGAGACTGCTCTGGCCCTCCCCTTCTTCTCTCTCTATCTCACCTTCTCTCAAACAATAAAAAATAAATCTTTAAGGAAAAAGGTTACGTTTATGAAGCATTTACAATAAAACAAATATTGTATGGTATAACATAAAATAAAAAATTGAAATACATAAGTACACTTTCAGTAGGACCAAAAATATATGGAATATACTGTATATATAGATAAAAGACTAAAAATAAATATGCTGAAATATTAGTAATTATGTGCATTTGTGAGGGTTGGCTACCTGCTATAATAAACAAACTCCAGTCTCTGTGGCATAATGGTAAAAATGTATTTCTAGTTATGTCAAAGTCCAATGAAGGGCTGGGGAAGACAACTCTTCTTCAAGCAATGGTTTGAGGAACCAGGCTCTTCCCATCTTCTAGAGACTGAGTTCTGTTATACATTCACTAGGAAGGTGAAAAAAGAAGGTTTCAGAGATAAGGCCTAGAATTGAGACACATCACTTCCATCCATACACCATTGCTCAGAACATAGTCATATGACCCCACCTACTTTCCCAAAGTTTAGGGAACTGTATTCCCAAGTGGAAGAAAAGAAACGTAAATATTGGTGGCATTAGTATTATCTTCCTCTTCACTGAGAAGAAATTTAAAAAACAATTTCTATTTCTTAAATTTGCATGTATTTTCCAGTCATTCCCCAGTAATTATCTATTAAAAGAGAAAATGTATAATTAATTAGAAGCCCTCAAAGTTTTAAAAGAAGGTGCTTGTTTAATTTGTGTGACATTAATTTACACTGTCTAAAGTTTTTCCTTGGGCACCCAAAAGGTTAAATTTGGTTCTGGGAGGAGTTGCTGTAATAAGATTTCATTATGAACACCATAAGAAATCCATGCGATGTGAACAATCCTTTGATTCAACTGATGGAATTAAAATATCTAAATAGTATTGAGAAGTACATTGTTTATCCCACAGAGTCATCAAATATTATTTAAGAAAATAGGTGTTGAAAAATCTAACTTGAAATCACATTTTTTCAGGTGAAAAGAAATGTGGAAATATCTGAGACCCAAATTCCTGAACATCAAGCCCTTTTCTGTCAACACTCTATAGTTCTGTTGATCCCAAATTGTCCCCCTTTTATCTCTTTTTTATTTAGAAGCAGAGGAAGGGTGTTGGAGAAGTACAGTGGCCCTTCCTTCAACTTCTTTCAAGAAGCCAACATTTATTCTGGATAGTATTGAAAATGTTGACTCCCAAACTATTGGGGTCGTGGCAGTCTTTTCTTTCTTCCTTAGTTTCATCTATGCATCCACACAATCACATATCTAAGTAACATCCATTGAGAATCTACAAGGAAACAGGAAGTATACAATGTAACTTGTTTGGTTTATTTTTATTTGATACTTGATAAGTCTTACTCAATATGCATACTGGAGGGCTGGTACATTGACAGAAATTCCTTCTATTTGCTCTATAACTGCCATTTTAAACACAGGCTCTGCTTAAATCCTAATCTGGACTCTTATCTTAACCCCCTAGACCCTTCCTTCTGTAGTTAGGCAAATACCTCTCCACCCCCATCTGCTTGAATATCCCATAATCTTCATGTCCCCACTGCAGTTCTTTGGGTTATATATTTTCCTTTTCCCCCTCCAACTCTAGCTGGATTGGAGAGTTAAATTCACGATAATAAAATAAAATCTAAACTAAATAAAACAACAACAGAACCTACACTGCCTGCTGATAAACCTCCCCTCCATTTTTTTATTATTATTATTTTTTTTTGTACTTACCATCATCAAACCTCCCGTTCTAAAGAACATGACATAGCAATGTTTAAAAAATCAAGCAAAGGCCACTCAGTCTGCCACAGGCAAGTACTACTCATAACAATGCACCTTGACACCAGGAAGTCTCAGAAAGAATCAGCCATTGAGGCAAAGACTCATCAATATATCAATATATATGGGTCTGTATGTTGAGTCTCAGTAAATATTGGGTGTATGAACTACAGATTTGGCCATCACAGGCAAGTCAGAACAGTGCATTTTTCACGGTGCAGCTGCGGCAGTAATGTTGCGACACTAGAAGGTATTGTTGGTCTCCTTTTTGGGCTAAGCCAAGCATGGTTTTTCTATACTCAGAATCTACAGTCACATGAGTTCATGGGCACCCTTTGTTCTTACGTTGTTTAAAGAAAACATGTCTAGGACAAAAGTCCAAAAGAAGAAATTGGATCACAAGTTTTTTTATTTTGTAATACTCTATTTAACATTAGGAAAGTCCTATTTATTGCCTTTCTCAGTTTATCAGATTGCACAACATAGATTTTACTACACTCCTTGGGTGATTAGCATTTCATAATCATTAACATTCCACCCCCCTGCCCCCTCCCTTTTTTTCCCAGAGCACAAAATGTCACTAGAAAAATGTGTGTAATATTTAGGAATATTGTATAAAATGTACCAAAGAACATGAAAAATATTTGTTTTTACATTTAAGAGACAGAGAAAAAGAGCTCTTAAAACGTCCCCTTTGTTTATCATTAGAATGTTTAAACTCTTGGTTAAACACTAAAGTTGATCTTGCCTAACTGAGAAGAATTTGCCATTTTTCTATCCCCATCCAGCCTTTGTTGTCTCTAAATTACATTCTTGTATTGACATGGTTGGTTGTGTCTGCCGAGCCAGGAGAATCAGGACATAAGACTTTATTTTATGTGTTTGGGATTATTCGATCAACCACTTCATATTGTATTAAGGCAGAGAACATTAAATTTTCCAAATTGTCGATAAAATAGGTCCAATTCCTTAGGTTTTTTAAATTTTTTACCACACCCACCATTTTCCAGGAGACTGACTCAGGCATTTATTGACTCTATAAGTATGCTGATGGCTTTATTGAGTATACACAGTAAGTTACTGTGCAAAAAATTTGCTTTAGATTCAGTCCATGATCAGCAGGTTCATAGCTTTTATTTAGCACTGGTTCTTAAAAATTGCACTTTCATAGCAATGTAATTGCTATATTATACTGGGAAAAAATGACAATGTTTTTACTTTCAGTCAGCATTTCCTGGTGATAATAATTCTGATGATGCAGTAAGATTTCTTATTTCAAAAAGCTGAGAATTTTTATTTTTTTAAATAATACAGGTATGTTCATTTTAAGTGAGTGCCCCTTAAGACTAGATTAACCAGATATTGGAGGAAAGTATCAATGCCTACTATTTAGGTTAGCATTTCTCAGTGAGGTTCAGCCACACAAGAGACTACTGTTCAGGAATTTATCCCCACAGAAAGAGTTTCATCAACTTCACAATATTGTTTTCTAATAAAAATGAATGAGTTATATTTGTAAACTGTTCAGGAAAACAAACATATTCTTGTTGGAACTAAGAGACTGGGATATAAATAATTGGTACTTTCTGGCCTTGGTTTCTATTCAATGGCCTTGGTAATTCTCTTTTTTAAATCCTATTCATTTTCTGATTATCTCCTTGTTCTCCTGAGATGTGAAGAAAGGTCTAGTCATGAGAAATAGATTCATCTTTTCCCTTTATCTTTGACTGGTTAGAAAGAAAAAAAAAAGTATTAGCAGTTCTCAGAACCAAGCCGGCTTACTTTGGCTTCTGTTTTTATTTGCCCTTTTCTCCGCCTTGCCTTCTCTGTGCTTGTTTTTTCCTTTCTACCTCTTCTGAGTCAGATGTTGACTTAGCTCAGTGTGAAGCCTGGGGTCTGAAGAGACCTGGGCACAAAGTCCAGGTACACAGAGATTTGTGTCTGATAACACCACACACACTCCGCCTGCAGACTTCCTCCACTTGAGACATAATATTTTCGAACACCCATTTGCCAAGCAGGTTAGTTGTGACAGCGCCTGCCAGCTGGCTGTCTGTCAGAGCCGGGATGCTTCTCTCTGTCCCTCTGACTCTTGGGCTTAATTCTCGGTTTAGCCACACGAATAAATATAACTTCCTTTTGAAGTGGGGTGTCTTGATTTTTCTACCCCAGGCCATGGAGAGAATTTTAAAGAATGAACTGCTTTATTCCAAACTTTAGTTTTGATGATACACTTCACAACTCATCTTAGAAATAAAAGCTTCTCACATTTTGAGCAGTTGAAAGTTTGAATCTGAGGTGCTACCTCATCTTTTTGATCACTTAATAACTTTATTTCCTATTTTCTCTATTCGCAATTTGGAAGTTAGGTGTACATAATACCACCATTCCTATTTGATGTTTTCAAATGTGAACAATGATGACTTTCTATACTTAATTAAATCTCTTCTACCGTACCCCACCCTCACATTTTTACTAATTATTTTCTTCTCCATCCTCAGGTGATGTTTGTAGATATTAGATATAATGGATGAGAGGGAATGACACAGAACAGAGAAAATAAAGGGATAGAAGGGAGAAAACAAAGTGACTAAGTAGAAAAGACAATTAACAGTTTCTTGGTTTAAAATATGGGAAATTGCACTAGATATTGTTAGACAATTGAAGCTCTGTCATGAAACAAAGCAAATAAAACTGGTAAGTTTTCATAGATAAACTACATTTAAAAACTGGCAAAAGATATGTGAATAAGGTATATAGTAGTGGGATATAGTAGTCAACATTTAACCATGTCAAAACAAGTGGTTTCAAAGATAATGATTGAGTCAGCAGATTGTCTCTGTCTTTGATTTAGATTAGATGTCTGTTATACAGCTTTAGACCTGTGTTAAAGTCCATTTTAGGTGCAGTCTCGCAGAAGTCAAGAGCTTAAGGCAAAAAACAGACTTGCTTCCTCCCTTTTGATGTTAATGTTACCTTAGCACCAAAATACACCCAGCATCTATGGTCTATGTTGGTAGATGATCCATGATCACTTAATTTTAAGTAGACAGATGGATAAATAGATGGTGCTTTCTCTTACTCAGCACTGGGCAAATTTTTATAAGAAAGTGCTTTCCAGTTTGCAGTTCCACATCTTAAAAGAACTCTGAAATTTGGAGAGGATTCCAAAGAGACTATGAATATTGATGAGAGGGTTAGGAAATGGAACTTATAAGAAAGAGTTAAAGAAATTGGAATTGCTTATCTTGGAGAAGAGAAGAAAAGTAACCTAATAGGAGTTTTGCCGTGTTTGAAGGTATATAATATACGTAATGGTTACCAGCTGTTTTTCTTCTCCATCGAAGAGAACAGAAGGTCAAGCTCTCACAATGTATAGATCAAATAGAGGGAAATGCTTCTTAGTGGTGGCGGCCATGACAATGTTATAAAGATAAACTGGTAACTGTTGAATTTGTAAAAACCTTCTTTGTAGTTATTTAAATATAGAATGTTTATTTCAGTCTCATGCTTTCTGGGAAATGAAGGATAAAGTTTATGTCATGGTTCCTAACACTGTATCATAATTTATAAGTCTGTAAAGAATAGAAATTTATTTTAAGAAAATAAGTGTAGATAATGGCCAAGAAGCATAGAATCTATGATCTGCTTTCCACGGAATAAGTGAAACCAAGACAAGGAGATGTGATTTCCATAGGGCTGTAGATGTAAACTTTTTAGATATCGTTCTGCTTTCTCAGAGACATGCTGTTGCTAATTGACATAAAGAAAGAAGAAATAAAGAGACAGCAGATAATTAAAAAATATAATAGATACTAAAATTATGTAGGAACTAAGAACCTCAGAATTATACTGGCATACATACACAAAAAATACCCAGACTTTTTCTTTTCCTTTTTGTTTTTTTTAAGATTTATTATACCTGTTTGAGAGAAAGTGAGGGAGAGAGAGAAAGGACAGGAGGGCTCACAGCAGTCTCCATAGCTGTACATCATTAATTGTGACATTGTTTTATTCCACATATATGGATGTGGGGCCACACAGGGCAGGAACAAAACTGAAGGCTTCCCCAGTGGGAGGAGAGAACCTTGGCCACCATCTCAGCAGTTACCAGTTATACCGCAGTTCAGCATATGGGTTTGCACGGACTGGTGCTGGGATCCGATCCCCACCCTTTGCAGTTGCAAGGCAACTGCTCACCCTGTTGAGCTATCCCGACATCTTCTCCTTTTGCTTTTTTATTATAATTGGCTTAATTTATCCAAGTTGATCCACAACTAGGTCTGCATTTTTGCAAAAGTCTCTGTGTGAACCAATATGATTTAAAGATTCCTCCCATTCTCAAGCTGATAAGGTAAGTTGATCAATTCAATAAAAAAATAAAAAAATAAATGAAAATACCTATCTAGTCTATAGTAGCCAGTCATACTGGTTATTTAATTACTTCAATGAGAAATTAAACTTATTTAATTCTTTGACAGATTTCTATTTTGTGTTGTATTACTATCACTGAAACTTAATCTCACTGTTCATCTTTTTAAAAACCCTAATAGAATATATCACGTGATTTAAATGGAATATCAATTTTCATATAATACTTGCAAAAGTGGGATTGTTTATCAAAAATAGTATTGTGGTTTATCATGTTTTTTATGATGCAATGCTATACTTTATATTCTAGTTTTTATCATACAAAGTCAGTGTGTTTTACTTTCACCACGTTTCTTTTCTTACCCACCACTCTGACCCTTAAACTTGTATAAGTTTAAGGTATATGGAATGGTGGTTTGACTCACATGTATTGTGAAATGAGTACCACAGTGGTTCAGCTAACATCCAACATCTCGTATAGTTATAATAAAGAGAAAAAAAAGAAAAAAGTGTTTCTCCTTGTAATAAGAACTGTTAGGATCTACTCTTAACAACTTTCCTATATATCATACAACAGTGTTAACTACATTCATCATGGTGCACATTACATACATCCCTAGTCTCATAACTGGAAGTCTGTGTATTTGACCACCTTCCTCCAATTTCCCCTACTTCACCTTTCACCTCTGGTAACCACAAGTGAAATCTGTCCTTTCTTCTCCTCTCCTTTCCTCTCCTCTCCCCTCCCTTCCCCTCCCCTCCCCTCCCCTCTTTCTCTTCCCTTCCCTATCCTCCCTCTTTCCCTCCCTCCCTCCCTCCTTTCCTTCCTTCCTTCCTTTTCTTCCTTCCTTCCTTCCTTCTTTTTTCTTCTTTTTGATTTCATAAATAAGTGAGATCAAATGTCTATACAGATCCTTTGCACATTTTTAAATTGCGTTATTTACCATATTTATTGATTTTCTGTTGAGTAGTATAAGTTCTTTATATATTTTGGATTTTTTTTATTATTAAATTTATTAGGGTTACATTGGTTAGTAAAAATTACATGGGTTTCAGATATACAACTCTATCCATATTAACCACTTCCAGATATATGGTTTGCAAATATTTTTTCCCATTTCCATAGGCTAGCTTTTCACTTTGCTGATGGTTTCTTTTGTTGTGCAGAATCTTTTTAGTTTTTTTGTATTCCACTTGTTTATTTTTTATTTTATTGCTTATACTTCAGGTGTCATATCCAAAAGATCATTACCAATACCTGTGTGAAGGAGATTTATCCCTATGCTTTCTTCTAGGAGTTTGTGGTTTCTGTTCTTACACTCAAATCTTTAATCCATTTCAAGTTAATTTTTGTGAGTAGTATAAGATAAGGGTTTAATTTCATTCTTTTACATGTGAATCCAATTATCCCAGCTCCGTTTATGACAAGACTGTCTTTTCTGCATTGAGTATTCTTGGATCCCTCATCATACATTAGTCGACCGTATATGGTTGGGTTTATTCTGGGCTCTTGCTTCTGTTCCATTGGTCTATGTGTCTATTTTTATGCCAGTATCATATTGTTTTCATTATTATAGCTTTATAATACAGCTTGAAAACAGGAAGTGTGATGTATTTAATATAAATTTTAGAAGGGGTTTTCCTACTGTAAAAAATGCCTTTGGAATCTGGAGAAGATTGCATTGAATTTATAGAAGGCTTTTGGTAGTACTGACATTTTAACAATGTTAATTCTTCCAATTCATGAACACAGGATACCTTTCTAGTTATTTGTCTTATTTGATTTTATTCATCAGCCTTATAGTTTTCAGAGTAGAGATCTTACACTTCTGGTTAAATTTATTCCTAAGTAGTTTTTGTTTTTGATGCTATTGTAAATGAAATATATGTCTCTATTTGTTTTCCAGAAAATTTTTGTTGCACATTTGAGTGAGCACAGAGAACTTTTCATTTCAAACATAAGCAGAAAACAAATAATCTGTTATGAAAATATGTTAATAATATCCAGTGAAGGTATATCAATACCAAAGGTTTCAGGTGAAACCATAAGAGGAAAGGCTTAGATTTTGTCCTTTACATTTTATTCTAGAAGAAATACAAAGTATTTGTTTAATATAATAGTGGCTTTGTTTAAAGGGTCCCTTTTGAACAATAATTTGGGGGAGTCAAAATGTTTTTAAACTTTGTTATGAATGCTTTCCAACATTTAGAAAAACAGATTGAATGATAAGATGAACCCCATGTACCCACCACCAGCCATTCAACAGTTATCAACTTTACATTCTTGCTTTACCTCCAACCTCCCCCCCCCCCCCCAACTCTTCCCTCTGGATTTTTGGTTTTTGTTGTTTTTTTTTGTCTTTCGTGGCATCCAAATGCACTTACGTTTCCTTAAAGAACTAGTAATATTTATTTTAGAATCTAAAATATAAGTATCTTTATTAGTCAATATACCCAAACTTTTATACTGATTAACATATTGTTTCAAAATTTTAGGTGTATTAGTTTAGGTATATTAGTTTCCTATTGTTGCTATAACAGATGACCACACATTTAGTGGCTTGAAACAACACAAGTTTATTATCTTACAGCTCTGGAGGACAGGAGTCTGAAATGGGTCTCAATGCCCTAACTGTGAAGCAAGGTGTCAGCAGAGCTGTATCACCTTCTGTAGGTTCTAGGGAGAATTTGTTTGTTTGTTTTTCCTTCCTTCCTTCCTTCCTTCCTGCCTGCCTGCCTGCCTGCCTGCCTGCCAGGAACCAGCCTGGATGAACCAAGTCCCCAAGTTCAAGTGGTGAGAATTAAACACTGACAAAATTGTCAGCCGACTGTCCTCAATAGGAGCAGCCCCGAATAGCTTTATTGCTTGCCTTATATAGCAAACGTTAACATCATTACAAGGAATAGAGAAGAGATTAAGAGACATTGCTAAAGTACAGGGTTATTAATTAGCATCAGCAGATTTGTTATCAGGAACAAGCAGACCCTTCCCCATACATATCATTTTAACCCTGGGCCTAGTAACCAATCAACTGGTCTGGCCCTCATGCGAAGCTACACGTACACATTCTTTTCAATAGATAATCACAAGGTGAGATGGAGGGGGGTCGAGGCCTTGCCATCCAGGCCCCAGGTCAGTCCTTCCTGGGAGGTTGAGGGAGCCGAGGCCTTGCCATCCAGGCCCCCAGAAACCTTTTCGTTCAGGCTCCTGACCGGCTCCCACCACCTTCCTTCCTTCCTTCCAGTTCTTAGAGACTGTTTTCATTTCTTGGCTCATGTCTCTCTTCATTCTTCAAAACCAGCAATTGTCGTTCAAGTCTTCCTTACTCAGTTACTCTGACGCTCTCTGTCTCCCTTTTCCCCATATAACGACCCTTGTGATTACGTTGGGCCCACCTGGGTAATGTCTTCATCTCAAGGTCAAATTTAATTCTATCTGCAACCTTACTCCTTTGCCATGTAAGTTAACATATTCAGTAGTTCCTGGCATTGGGATGTGGACATCTTTAAGGACCATTATTCTGCTTTCCACACTGGGCATATTGTACATTGATTCACAAATACTCATTAGGTCTTTCATGTTAAATATATAATATACATTTTACAGTCACCGAGAAATAGCAAAGAGGCATTTTGCCAATTCCAGTGGTTTGAGTCTATCTCTAATTCTGAAGACTGATTATTTAATTTCCTGTTGAATATGAATAAACCCAATAGTAATTATCATCTCACAGTTTGGAGAGTAAAGTTAAACAATTAAAACAACTATTTGGTACCAACAGAACAATTAGAGATAGAACAGTTTTTAGACAGGTTGGCCCTCCTAGTTTAGAATCTTAATATTGCAACCTATAAATTTATTCATCTCAGAGCATTTCAATAGCTCTGTTGCTTAGGGCAACTCAGCCATTTTAAATGTTAGGGGCTTTCCCTGAATTCTCAATTTTTTTTCTTCTGAAGATTGCCCATGGCTCCCATGCCATGTGCCGAAACATTCATTTTTCTTCTATTTTGTTCCTTAACACTATGCTTAGTGGGCAGGCCTGTTTGGTTTGTCTTACAATGAAGAGATAGTGTGATTTTACTATTGCCACCAACAGTAAAATTGTAGACAGAAAGACTACAGATGTGGAGCAGATGTGTATTATAATCATTTTATAAATTCCATGTTAGAGCTCTCATAAAAAGTGACTCTGATAAATGTTTATATGTTTGGCACTCGTATTATTCAACAAAATCTTCAACTTATTGTGTTTTGCAATCTACATTATATATTCTGTTAAAAGCAATTTATCACTACATTGTTTATAATTTTATTTTATTCTGATTATTTTTTAGCTTGGGAAAATTATTGCTTTGCCCTCCTTCCAAATTCAGTACAAATTGGTTTAATTTTTTTTTTTTTTCCCCTGTTATAGGTCGAGTTTTTCCAGAAGGAAGGGGAAACACCTTCCTTGAAAGGGACATGTTTCCAAGTGGGAAGCATGAACATTAGAATCAGATGAAATCCCAGATCAGTCACTTGAGTTAGTCAACACCTCTGAGCCTTCATTTCTCATATGTATCGGTGCTAACAATACAATTCATAATATTTCTGTAAGGAAAAGCTGTGACTGTATGTTAGAAAGCTGCTAACGTAATATCCAGTACACCAAAGTTCTGTTCTCTCTCCTTGCCTACGGAGGTGGTGGACAGGCCACTAGAAGAACACTTTTAGGACTACATTAATTTGTTTCTAAATAAAATTAGTTTCAAACAATGCAGGATAGCCATCATTAGATGTGGGCTCTCTCTTTAATTTCTCCACCATGTAAGTCATAACATTTGTGGGTCTTCTGCACGGGCCACATGGCCCTTTTTAGAAATGTGGAAAGAAATACAGTCTTCTGTGGGGAAGAAGTGGCTCAGAAAGAGACACTATCCAAGAAAAATCTGCTGACTAAATCAGAAGGCTGAACAGAAAGCTTTCTCTCATATCATAAAAGACAATAACTTGTAAAAATTATACCAGCAATTAAACAGTTGTTTCCAAGGCTAGGAAAAGACAGGCTTTCTATGTGTGGGAGCAAATGGGCTTTTCAGATTTACATGCGTTTGAGGGTTTGGATTATTTGTGTTTGTGGTAAGGAGCTCAGAAGAATGTCTTTGTCTGCTTCCTGGAGATTTATTAAGTCAATTTGTTTCTTGTCTTTGATCTCATCCACAGATTATATCTTTTTAATTAGGATACTAGATTGCATGCATGAAGTTAAGCAAATGTGCAGTAGGAAAATGATCTCATTGAAATAGACCTTAGGATGTCCAAATTCACAGGAGCATTAGAAAATTTTTAGAGCACCTAACCAACCAAGGAGATAAATGTTTAAAAGCAAGATTTCATGCTATGCAGACCTCTGTGGTTGGAATAACACGTAGTACTTGATGCAAGTCCATTTTAAGACCATTTCCCAAATCAGATCTGTATTGATTGACAGAAAAAGAACATGAGTTGAATTAACCAAATAAATTAGCTAATATTACAAAGACATCCTCATGCATAATCAAAATTTAGAAACACAGGGCAGTTCCGATTTTGACTTGGCTTTAGATAAAATACAAAACAAGTAAGAGTGGGAGGCCTCTCTGTTTTAGAAAGGCTGGCTATAAGTTAGTAGATAAGACAACTTCACAAGCAAACATTTTGAAAGAATACATGAGAGGAAATTGAAAGAGCAGAAAAAGAAATGATTAAAGCATTTCACAAGAATTTCACAAGTACCCGGGTCAAAATGAGGTCACAATCTGACAGCTTTCAGCAGGAGGTAGGAAGCAGACAGAAGCAAAAGTGGTGGGAAAGAAGATGGTCCAAGTCCAAGGTTCCTTTAGGACATTGATTGAAATCAGTCTGCAAACCTTCCTTCTGTGTGGAGAAAGAGCTCTAGCGAGGAACCCTGAAGGAGGTGTGTATGTTTGAAAAAGCTTTTGCTTTCTGATGCCTAAGGCTGGAATTTGGATGTAACTCACATATGAGAGAACTCAGATAGGAAACAAAAAGCAACGACGACCAGTGTACCTCTTATTTTAACCCGGCTTTAAAAACAAAACCAGGGGAAAGCCGGGACGGCTCAGCGGGTTGAGCGCTCGCTTTGAGGCCCCGAGGACCGAGGATCGAATCCCGGCTCCGGCCCAGGCAGGACCCACGTGCTGAACTGGGGAGTTCCCACAGTTTGGTTCTCTAACTGTCTCTGTCTCTGTCTCTCTCTCTATCTGTCAAAAAGTAAAATAGAAAT
>PVKE010041665.1:0-14070 GCA_004027555.1 Craseonycteris thonglongyai | reverse complement strand
TTCAGTGCATAGTTATTTCTATTTTACTTTTTGACAGATAGAGAGAGAGACAGAGACAGAGACAGTTAGAGAACCAAACTGTGGGAACTCCCCAGTTCAGCATGTGGGTCCTGCCTGGGCCGGAGCCGGGATTCGATCCTCGGTCCTCGTGGCCTCAAAGCGAGCGCTCAACCCGCTGAGCCGTCCCGGCTTTCCCCTGTATTTTTTTTTTAAGATGTATTTTATTGTTTGAGAGAAGGTGAGAGAGAGAGAGAGAGAGAGAGAGAGAGAGAGAGAGAGAGAGAGAGAGAGAGAGATTGAGAGAGAGAAGGGGGGAGGGCCCACAGCAGTCTCCACAGTTGTACAGTCTCCATCAGTTGTGACATGGTTTCAATCCACACAGGTGGATGTGGGACTGCACAGGGTGGGAACTGAACTGGGAGCCTCCTGCGTGGGAGGTGAGAAACTTCCCACTGAGCTATCTTGGAAGTTACCAGTTGTGCCACAGTTCAGCATATGGAGTTTGTAATGGCTGGGGCTAAGAATTGAACCCTGGACCTCATGATTACGAGGCAAGAGCTCAACCTGCTGAGATATCCCGGCATCCCCAGTTTTTAATATTTTCCCCTAGTTTTTAATATTTATGTATTTGTTTGACAAAAATTGTGTGTATTTAAGGTATGCAATGATGTTTTGATATATGTATAAACTGGAAAATGATGACCACAATCAAACCAATTAACATCTCCATCTCCTCCTATAGTTTTCTTTCTTTTTCATGGTGAAAACCATTGAGATCTACTTTCTTAGTGAATGTCAAGTATATAATAAATACATCATTATTAACTATATTCACCCTGCTATACATTAGGTTTCTAAGACTTATGCATCTTGTAAGTGAAAGTACCCTCTGATGAATATCTCCCCATTTCGCTCTATACCCCCAACCCCTCCCTCTGTACTAAGGGCCCTTCCCCCTTCTCTCTCTCACTCTCTCACCTTCTCTCAAACAATAAAATACATCTTAAAAAAGATAAAGAGGTTATTGCCCAAGTAATAACTATTATACTTTCTGTTAGATGAGTTTGACTATTTTTTTTTTAGATACCACATATAAGTGAGATTATGAAATATTTATATTTCTTTATCCGAGTTATTTCACTTAGTATGATGTCTTTCAGGTTACCGGTACTCATGTTGCTGCTGCAAACAGCAGAATTTCCTTCTTTTTAATGACTGAATAATATTCCATTATATTTATGTACACACACACACACACACACACACACACACACACACGGGCTGTATAGAAAGTATCCAGCCATGTAATCAGTCTCATTATATTGAAAATAGCTAGATTTGGTTTTCCAGACAGTCCTCGTACATATAAAATGTATATACATATATATCACATTTTTTTAAATCTAGTCATCTGTCAGTACACACTTAGGTTGTTTCCCTACCTAGGCTATTTTGAATAATGCTTCTATGAACATGGGAGATATCTCTTTGGGAGATAGTAATTTTATTTCTTTTAGATTATATAACCAGAAGTGAGATTGCTGGGTCACATAGTAGTTCCATTTTTAATTTTTTGTGGAACCTCTGTACTGTTTTCCATGGTGGCTATACTGATTTATAGTCCCACCAACAGTGCACAAGGGTTCTTTTTATCCCACATCCTCACCAACAATTGTTATACTTGTTATCTTTTGACTTTTTGATAATAGACCTTGGCAATAAGCTCTTAACAGCTGCTCTTCCCTTAGCACTCTGGGAGGGAGCCAAGCAGCCACATGAGAATGGGGTTGAATGTACAACCCATTGTAGGCTCCACGTGTTCTAAGGAAGCACAGCCCATTCCTGCCCTCTGTACTCAACACACCATAAGAATGAGCTTCATGACTATGATGCACTTCCAGCATGGTTGACATCCAGCCTGAAATGTTTTCAATGACTATAGCTAAGGAGGTGTTTGTTGAGCCATTTTTAATACTAATTAGCAGTGGGACAACGGCCTTGCAATGTTTGGCACATCAACTATTTTCTCTTCATCTCATAGCACAAGATACAAGCATACTTACTAATTATAAATTAAATGATCTGTTTCATTACTTAATGAAAGTACAAAGTACAACGCCTTATCCCCTACTATTTGCTGACATGCATTCCTGGGTGTGTTTTCCAATGGGGAGCCAACACTCAAATCATATAAATTCTAGAGACTATCTGTCATTTTGTTTTTGGGGTGTGTGTGTGGGGGGGGGGCGAGGGATTAAGCAAGACAATTCAATTACTCCTTGGCTTCTAGGAGGGTTTTATTTTATTCTCTCTTCATTCTAGTTAAGAGGCTTTGGCCACTGTGAAGGGCTCTAATTTGCTGCTAATTCTGTTGCCCAATAGTACTCAGGATTTGGGGGTAGAACTGCACAACTGAGCAGCAGCTGGAGGCCAGAGCTGTGTTTGGCCTACATGGACCGAGTAGGAGAGTGGGAGGGAAGGCAGTCTTTATCTGGAATTTTCATAGTCCAAGGAAGAGCTCTCAGATCTGGCCATGTTGGCCCTGAGAAACACAACGGTTGTCTGGCCAGAGTGTAGAGGTGGGCCAAGTGTGAACAAGACTGGGACAAGGCCAGAAGTTGATTTGGATTCAGTGATAGAATTATGATGAAGTTTAAAGATTTCCAAGGGGCTAATCAAATGCTTTTTCTTACATCATATGAACCAAATGCCAGTTAGTTACAGGCAGCTACTTTCCAAGGTAGTGTTTGGGATTTTTGTTTATGTACCACTTAATTCAACTTCTATGAAGTCATTCTCTCAGCTAAGTGGGACAATGACCATAGAGCCTACAAGGACATTTCAGTGTGTACACAGCAAGAAGAAGAAAAGGATGTCCAGTGCTTGAGGCCACAGGAGGGTGCTTGGATAGAGGAGCAGGGTTCCTGGAAGGAAGGCTCAGAAACAACTACAGACCCACAGAGGAGAACGCCACTGGGGCTGGCTCTCGTGCCCCGTCAGCAAGATAATTTGAGCAGGGTTATTGACCATAGAAATTCATGTTTCATAGGAAGGAAAAAAAAAAAGGATCTGGTTATGTCTGAAGGTTTCAGATACATCAGCAACCAGAATGTTTTAATGATTTAGAAATGCAGATGACGTATGGACAGCAATCATTTTACATGGCTTGGAAGAAAGAAAATCAATACACTGTAAGTTCCCACTTAACCGGAACACCAACAATCAAAATGGTCAAATAGATTTTTGTGTGATGACTATATAGTGTGCCCTTTACTTTAAAGAGTGCCCAATACCAAGAAAATAATTATCAAGAATTTAATTGAGAAAGAAACTTTTAGGTTACCCATAGCACTTATATCCTAGTTTCCTTTAAATTTTACTTACTTGTGTTATGATAAACAACTCAAGGACTTTCAAAATTCTAGGGGGGGTTACAGGTAAAAACTGGGGTTTACAGAGGTTAGGTGACTAGATTAGGATCAGAGCTAACTGGGGACAGGCCAGGGCTTAGGGAGTCTCAAGACAGTGTCAACAATCACCTAATTGAATTAAATATAATTTTCACCTGTAAATATATTTTAAACGAAGTTATTGAAAACCTGCAAAAAAACATAAATGAGGTTGCTCTCAAGCAGATATAGATAATAAATTAACTGCAAGCCTCACCCCTTTCAAAATGTTTTTAGAGGGGATGCTGGGATAGCTTAGCAGTTGAGCACTTGCCTCATAATTGTGAGGTCCCGGGCTCAATTCCTGGCCCCAGCCCATGCAACCCCCACATGCTGAACTGCAGTGCAACTGGTAACTGCAGAGATGGCTCAGCAGCGAAGGTTCTCACCTCTCATGTGGGAGGCCCCAAGTTTGGTTCCCACCCTGTGTGGCCCCACGTCCACCTGTGTGGAATGAAACCATGTCACAACTGATGACGTACAACTATGGAGACTGCTCTGGGCTCTCCCCCATTCTCTCTCTCTCTCTCTCTCACACACACACTCTCTCAAACAATAAAATAGATCTTCACAAGAATATTTCCAGGGAATTCTAGAGTTGGAGAAAACTCAAAAGGCATTCTTGCTCCCCATCTAGAGAAGAAAGCATCTTACATTTGACAAATGCCTATTAAGGGACAGGGACAGGGCTGAGAATGCAGATGAAGAAAATCCAGCTCCGCTCACTCGCTCACACCACAGCTGCCATGCCTCGGCCTTCCCACATTACTTGGCACACAAATTTCCCTTCCTACCTTAGCCCCCAGTTACATTAATTTCAACAGATTTGTCCTTTGGCTTTTAGTACTGGGATTGTTCTAATTACTTCCTTGCGAGTGGTGTGAGAAGTAGTAATGGAGCCTTTTATGTGGGCACATTAAAAAATAAACAATATTAATGTGAACATGCCACATGGTTACGTAGTCCTCACTTTAGGGGCTGGCCACTCTCCCGCTCTCCAGAAGTCACAGTAGATGTTGCTTAAGGAGCCGGATCTGAAGACCCCCTGACCCCTATGTCTTGCTTGTCTGTTTATTTTTTATGTTGCATTTGGATGTCTTTTGGTGGAGCAGGGGCTTGCCCATTATTTGTACTGTATATGTGCCCGCTTCACTCATTTCCATTATTTGGCAGGCCTCTGGACACACTTCCATTTGTGACACTGAGATTTTTTTTTTTGACAAGACACAGAGAGACAGAGAGAAAAGGGAGGGCCCAGAGCAGTCTCCATAGTTGATACCATTAATTTTCCATATAGTTTCACTCCACAGGTGGGCGCGGGGCTGCGCAGGGCAGGAACTGGGCCGGGAGCCTCCTGCATAGGTCCCAGCAAGAACTGAACTGGGGGCACACCCCAGTTCAGCATGGGGTCCACATGGGCCGGGGCTGGGATTTGATCCTCAGTCACCAGGGCTTTAAAGTGAGCGCTTAACCCACTGAGCCATCCCAGCTTCCCCACATCTGTTTTTTTTTGACTTGGTTTTGTTCCACACAGGTGAGTGAGAACTGGGCTGGGGGCCTCCCACATGGGAGGTATGCCCCCTCGAGCTAGGGGCTGAACCAGGGAGGCAAGAACCAAACTGGGGTCCTCCCACTTGGGAAGCACACCCCAGCTCAGCACATGGATCCTCACAGGCCAGGGCCACAATTCGATCCTTGGTCCCCAGGGATGCAAAGCGAGCATTTAAATGCTGAGCCACCCCGCTTCCCCGACACTGGGATTTAATGCTGGTTGTACTCATTAGCACCTCACATCAGGGTGATGGGGTCTTTGGTTTCTACTGGGATTGCTGTGAAGAGGGGCTCAGTGGATCGTTGCACAACTCAGGCTCTATTTGCACAGATGATGGGTGTTGAGTTGTGGCACTCAAGGTGGTAGCCCTTGTGTCGCACACTGTGCAGGAACACAGGGAATGATTATGGCCCTGAACACAAAGCCCAGGGCTGCTCAGTGTTCTGCTTCAGTCCTGTGAGCATGAAGGGGAGTCAGGATGAGGGAAGAAGAGGGCTTTTATGCACAGTTCAAAGGGTGACCTGTTCAATGGCTTGTCATTGTGAAGCCCATCATTTGAATTCTGCAGCTCAAACCAGCCAACTGAATGTCCTCTCTGGACAGACAGGTCCAGCTACTTAGTGTCCCCAAAGGGTAGAGATAACTAGATTCACTGAAATAATTAAGAAACCAGAAGAGGGTATTTTCAACAATGGTTAGAAAAGCAAGTTTACACTTCTTAGAATCTTACTATACGAACTGTGAAAATTACTGCTTGATTTTTCTTTTCCCCTTAGCCAGGAAGGTGCTGTGAATAGTCTCATTCTCTAACTCTCAAGGGAAAGCAAGTGCTCCTTCAATCATTTGAAACAGAAAAATCATAGCAACAGTCCCAGTGATTCAGATCCCACATCGAGGACTGCACCATACTTTGGTTGAACGACTCAAAACCCGAAGATTAAGGGAACTAGAAACTATGAGTAACTGTGAGCCACAGGTGGGGCTTGGTTCCCTTAAAGAAAGATGCTCTGTTCAGATTCATGCCTCTGACACTTTATGTGCATCAAATAGAAACTGGTTATGCCACAAACCTAATGTGTGGGTGACTTGATCACCAGCCCGAGTAGGGATGTAGCACAAGGATCTCTGCCTTCTAGCTTCTACTCAGCCAACTGTCTACAATAAGCCTCCATCAGCTAGCAACCACACAAACAAACCAAGCTACTGTACCTCCTCAGGCAAGCTGACCACCAAGTCATTTTTCGTCTGTCCAACCAGCATCTGCCAAAAGTATTCACTGCATGCAGCCAGCACAGCCCGATGGGCCCGGAACTCCTTCCTCTCCACGATTAGCGTCACGTCACAGAGAATGTCCTTTTTCCGCTGGTCATTGAGGCCCAGGAGGATGTTGGCGCAGTGGACTGTGGACTCATACACATACATGGGGGAGTCAGGCTTCTCATCCACAGACATGCCGTTCACACCCTGAAAGAAAGAAAGAAAGAAAAAGAAAGAAAGGCCGGGTCACCACTGCTATTTGAGTCAGAGAAAAGGTGAGAAAGAACCTCACAGTTCCTGTAGCTCACTGCCACGAGCCAGGCAGAAAGGAAGAGCATTCGTTAGGATTCTATGTTCATGTTCAGCACCATGAGCTCAGGTAATGTACCTGAAGAGTCACGGCTGACCTTTATCCTTCCCCTTCACTGTGTCCTTTCGCACCACAGAAGCAAAGCCAGGTCTTTGATGGAACATGCCAAACATTGAAAACACATACATACTTGAAAACTTTGTAGTTTTGATTTTGATGGCTGACTGGAAAGGAACCTTCAGATATACATAGTCCCAATTCAAGTATTAATTGAGCTTTGTGTAAAGAGGAAATGAATCATTTTTGAAGTATCTGTAATGCTTTCTTGATTTAAATACATGTAAGTCCCTAAGTTGAAATTTGGCTAAGATACCAAGCAGAGTAAATATCTATCTAATCACAATACATAATTTAATAAGTGAACTAAACTGTACGCGTACTAAAGAGTAGGTATAGCCAGCTTATTGCCATTGCACTCCGCCACTTCAAGACAAAACACAACCAACACAATGCTATTGTTGCTCATGAAAGCTCTTGAAAAGAAGTGGAATAATGCTGTCATTATCCCAGCAGACTTGATGTACATCGCTTTAAGGAAAAACAATATATCACAATAGAAGGCAAAAAAAGATGTATTCAACAGTGAAGATTACTTTCACAAAAGAGTTCTTTGCTTTAAAAAGTGTCCACTGACATATTTTTAAAAACAGTGTCTATAGTTAATTTACATAGTGTAGTTTTTCAGTAATGTTTACTACTAGTATAAATTCCAATACTGAGTCTCTTTTTTAGCTTTATTCTTATTTATTTAACAGATTCAGCATACAATAAACTGCATAATTTATAGTGTGCAATTTGATATATTCTGGCATATACATGCAACTATGAAACCATCATCACAATCAAGATAGTGAATATAACCTTCATCACCAAAAATCTCTTTAAGGAGCTAATGGCCCCTCTCTTGCACCTCTTGGTATGGCCATTCTAATAGGCATACTGTGGCATCTTTTTGTGGTTTTAATTTGCTTTTCTCCAATGACTGAAAATGTTGAGCACCTTTTATGTGCTTATCATTTATTTATCTTCTTTGGAGAGATGTCTTTTCAGATTCAGATTCTTTTCCCATTTTTTTTCTGTTTTTTGCCCTTATTATAGGCACGCATCATATTATTGTGCTTCACTCTACTTCACCAATGTTGTGTTTTTTACAAATTGAAGTCAAGACCTTTCACCAGCAAAAAAAGTATTACTCACTTTATTAATAAATGGATCAGAAAAATGAAATGTCTTATAAATCTGCTTCTTATGAATTTAACACTACACTTACATCCTGGAACAGTAATTGCTCCACCCAACCAAGTGCTGCCTGCTAACACAATGTTTGCAAATTGAATCCAACAATGTGTAAAAAGACAAATACATTATGATCAAGTAGAGTATACCCTAGAAATGCAAGGTTGGTTTAACATCCCAAAACAATCAATGTTATTGAGACTTGTTTTATTGCAGTGGTCTGAAACTGAGCCTTCAATATCTCTGAGGTATGCCTGTATTGAGTTTTGAGAATTCTTTATGTATTCTAAATAAAAGTTCTTTATCAGATATGTGATTTCCAAATATTTTCTCCAAGTCTGGAGCTTGTGTTTTCATCCTCTAATGATGTTTCTCAAAGAGTAGAAAGTTTACATTTTATAAAGTCCAACTGAGCAATTTTTTCTTTTGTAGATCATGCTTTTGGTGTTGTAACTAAAAAACCTTTGCCTAAAACAGGGGTATCCAATCTTTTGGCTTCCCTGGGCCACACTGGAAGAAGAGTTGTTTTGGGTCACGTATAAAATACACTAACACTAATCATAGCTGATGAGCTACAAGTAAAATTGCAAAAAAAAAATCTCATAATATTTTAAGAATGTTGGGCTATATTCAAAGCCATACTGGGCTGCATGTGACCTATGGGCCATGGGTTGGACAAGCTTGGCCTAAACAAAGGTCATATCTTTTGTCAGATTTATACCTAGATATTAAAATTTTTAATGCAATTATAAAATTTTTTAAATTTAAATTTCTAATTTTTAATTGCTAGTATATAGAAACATAAATGATTTTTGTATATTGATCTTGTATCCAGCAGCTTTGTCTAATTTGCTTATTAATTCTCATAATTTTTTTTGTAGATTCCACAGATTTTCTACGTAAAAGATTATGTTGTATGTAAATGAAGATATTTTACTTCCTTTCCAACATAAATGATTTCAAGGTCTCTTTCTTGCCTTACTGCATTGGCTAGTCTCTCTAGTACATGTTGACTAGAAATGGTAAGAGCAAATATTCTTGCTTTGGTCCTGATGTTAGGAGGAATGTATTCAAGTTTTCGTTTTTATTTATGATCAGAGATGCCGTTACTGAGTTGAGGAAATTTCTTTCTATTCCTAGTTTGCTGGGAGTTATTTTCTTTTTTAAATCAGGGATGGATGCTGGATTTTGACAAATGCTTTTACTGCATCTATTGAGATAATCACATAGTTTTTATTTTTAAGTTTGTTAATATGGTGAATAACATTGATTAATTTTTAAATGTTAAACCAACTTTGCATTTTTAGGATATATTCTACTTGATCATAATGTATTTGCTTTCTCACACATTGTTGGATTCCATTTACTAACATTTTTTTTTTTTTAAGATTTATTTATTGTTTTCGACAGAGAGAGAGATACAGTCAGAGACAGAGAGAAGGGGGAGGGCCCAGAACAGTCTCCATAGTTGCACATCATTGGTTTTTTCACATAGTTTCATTCCACAGGTGGGCAGGGCTGCACAGGGCAGGAACTGGGCCGGGGTCTCACCCCAGTGAGAACTGAACTGGGGGCACTCCCCAGTTCAGCATATGGGTCCAAACGGGCCGGGGCCGGGATTCGATCCTCGGTCCTCAGGGCTGCAAAGTGAGCGCCTAATCCACTGAGCCATCCCGGCTTCCCCTGCTAACATTTTTTTATGAGGCAGCACTCAATTGAGTGGGACAATTACTGTTCTAGGATATAAATGGTGTGTTTAATTCATAAGAAGCAGGAAACTTGTAAGACATCTAATTTTTCTAATCCATTTATTAATGCACCTACACCAAAAAGAGAGAAGCTTGGAATACAAAGCCATAAGTTCTTTTGTGAATAATAAAAATGAAATAAAATCATAAGAGAAATGAAAATGAGGAGCAGTAGAAAGAGAAGTGGACCAGGGGTCTAGGGCATTTTGTCCAGCTCCAGTACTGACTAGCTCTGTGGATTTTGGATAAATCCCCTAATATTTTTCTGACCTTCTTCCATATTTGTAAAATAAAATGTCTAGACTAGAAGACCAACCAAGGTTGTACAGAGCTACAATTTCATGAGTCTAAGAGTCTATAAAGAAATACCTGCACCTAGTTGATCACAGGGAGTGGGATACTGTCATTTTAGTTGAGATAAACTAGCTTTCTTTGACCTTATAAAGATTAATCATGGACCTTCTTTTGTTGTTGTTGATTTTGCAGAGCTGGTTACAAGGTGTGGGGTAGATAATATATAGAAAGAAACCAAAGCCTTCTGGAAGAGAAGGAACTAGAGCCCTAACCCTTAGGCTCCCATAGGTTCCAAGTTAGGAAGATCTGTCTGGAGAGATCATGGTATCCTGAGTAAATAAAGAGGAGCAATTCCCTTGAAGCAAAATTACCTCTCGGAAATGAACAGCCCCAATCTAGCAGGACATTTTGGCACAATTTTTGGAGCTGATGCAATTAGCTCCTCCAGTCCTGGCTATCGTAGCCCAGAGGTTTGTTCTGGGAACCATGACTAAACAAGGGAATATAAACTAAAAGTGTATATCACGTGGGAGCCCAGACTGGAGTTCCATGGATGTCAAAGTAGGGGCCTGATGACTGTCCAGTTGTACTGGACAAGGGTTTGCCCTACCAGGAAGGAGCGGTCATCCACAGTCCAAGCAGTGTATGGACTCTCAGATTCCAGTTCAGAAGCAAAATGGTTCTTTCTGGCTCTACGACAGCTGGGTGGTGTGGGGTTGGTAGTTAAGAAAAGACTCCATCCTGATATTAGGGCAGGTTTGGGAAAATGAAGGAAATAGGGCAATATGTGTAGCCTGAGTTAATGAAGTAGGCTATGATAGTCACAAGAACAAGGATGTCTGGTTTTGGGGATAAACCTTCCAAAGTTTTAGAAGACATTTAGAACATATCAGATCTGTTCATCAAATGGTAGAATCTAAAATCTATCATTACTATAATGCTGTTGCTGGGGAAGCTGGGATGGCTCAGTGGGTTGAACACTTGCTTTGCAGCCCTGGGGTCTGAGGATCAAGTCCTGGCCTGGGCCCATGAGGATCCATACATATGCTGAATTGGGGTGTGCTTCCCATGTGGGAGGCCCCCAGTTCAGTCCTTGGACCCTGGTTTGGCCCCTGGCTCTGGGGGGCAGGGTTGCCTTCCATGCAGGAGGCCCCCAGCCCAGCTCCCACCCTACGCAGACCCTGCCCATCTGTGTGGAACAAAACCATGTTGAAAACTGATGGTGTATAACTATGGAGACTGCTCCGGGCTCTCCCCCTTCTCTCTGTCTCTCTCTCTGTCAAAAACAATACAATAAATCTTTAAAAAATAATAAAGCTGTTGCTAGACTTTAACCTGTCTGAGGATATTCTTGATTTTATTACATTATTCCTGGATAATCCTTCCTTATGCCATGCCAGCACCACTCTGTTTCTCTTTGCCTTTACATTCCTATTGGATCTTATCATACCTCTCCTTTTTGGCCCCTCTTCAAGCATAATGGGACATATTGCTTCTTCTTCTTTTAGAAATCAGTTAGCCCTTCCCATTCTCTAATTATCATGGGTGTTCTTCTGGGAACTTCTCCAATTTGTCTGTTTTTGACTGATTAATGACAACCTGAATTCTGTTTCTGCTATCACTGCATTACGTCCCATTAAGTTTTCTTTTTTTTTTTTCCCCTCTTGCTTTACTAATATTAACTAAACAACATTTACTCCTAATGCAGCAAACCCTGAGATCTGTAGCATCTTGGGATCTAAGAATGAGATACTTTGTAGTGAGTAACAGAGCCCAGAATAGCATGTAGGAGTCTGACAGCCAGTCTTTACCCTGCTAAGCATTAGACAATGTGTTAAAGTGTGTAAGACATTAACTGAAATCAGACTGTAAGGAAACTTTCCAAAGGTTCTGATTTGGGTTTTGGCTGGATCTCATTCCTCATTTTGTAGGCCAAAAAACTCAGTTGCACATGTACATATACATACATCCCAATCACTGATCATATGGCTCAGTAGTAAAATTACTATTATTTTATCATAGTATGTTCATCCCCTCAAAAAGCTATATATACCACAACTTTTATCAGCCCAAGATGCAGTATTAATGAAGACAAAATCATTTATTAACTCACCCATTTGCTCTTCATTCATTTTTGGGTCATATTCAGAAATTAAAATAACAGTTCTGATAGTAAGAGTATAAAAAAAAAAATCTAGAGTGGGAAAACTGAGAAGCTGCAGTTCACAAAAGAGTAGAATGTTAAGCTTTTTAGACAACCTGCCATGTCTAGAATATTTCAGATGAAAAGAATTGAATATGCCTTGTAGGTAATGAAAAAGACCAAATTATAAACCATTTCACTTGAAATTCCAACCACATTTCCTCTAGAAACAGTGCATTAACTAAATACTTCTGTGAATCCAACATTAAATTATTTGGTAATTGGTTAGTGAATTTCTGCCCTTATCAAGCATGCTTTAAAAAAAAAGTTATTAAAAAAAGTTATTTACTATGAAATGGTAAGGGTTAGTGTTTATAAAAGAAAGTTGTCAAGTCCATAAAAATTTTAAAGTTCACAGTGCCATTAAAATTATTACGTTATTACTTTTGGATTGAAAACACTCTTCAGTTGCATTAAGACCCAACTTCTTACTTAAAGTGGAAAGCAGTCCAATTTCAGTATTTTCTAATGGAAAACTGTAGTGCCTGTCACTTAATGTCTCTAATGCTTTGGATAGCTAAAGTGAGGGCCTGACATGGAGCAGCTAAAATGTTCCATATTCTTTATTTACTCAAACACTCCATCTGCCTGTGTACTAGTTAGTGCCAAGGGAACTGAAATTTAAGGCTGTTAGGAGGAAGCATTTGCAATTGTATCATTAGAACCTTAATAGCTTGTAATGATCCTCAGGCTTCAATATAAACTTCCATTTTCTTTGACCTTTCAGGAGGAAGTTCAATTTACTGATATCATTTGTGACAATGGTTTTTACTGCACAGCTCAAAAACATTTTTTTTTAACAATTAGGGAAAATCATAATAAGTCCCAATTTTTTTGGTAGTTATTTGTTACTGATGTTGTTCCACTTATTCTTTTAAAAAGACCAAAATTGAAAATAATTTAAACTTCCAAAATATCTCGTAATAAAAAAGTAACAACTATTAGCACATCTATATAAAAATGTAAACTGTGTGGGAAGGCAGGGTGTACTGTGTAATACAGATGCTGAGCTAGAAGAAATGTTAGAATGCTGGTAGCAGATTATATGTATGAATCTAAAGGTAATAAATAATTAAAGGTATATTTTACTAATATAGTCCAGTTTCCATCAAACTGAAAAACATTATAAAGTTTGACAATACCAAATGTTTCTGAAGATGTAAAGCAACAGGGACTCTTATACACTGATGGTTGGTTTTGTATTGTCTAATAAAGTTGAAGATATGCAGATATTATGACCCAGTAATTCCGTTCTTAGGCTAAATCCAAGAGATACTTCTGCATGTCTGTAACAGAAACTCTACAAGAGTGTTCATAGCAGTATTGTTCAGTATAACTCTCAACTGGAAACAACACAATGTCTGTTAGTAGCAGAATGAATAAATACATTGAGGTATAGTTATATAGTCATACAATGAAAGAATACAAAACAAATGCAAGCCGCACGCAACATGAATGAATTTCACAGAACTAGTGTTGAAAACTGAGCTAGAGAGGCATGATACAAAATAGTAACATATAATCGAATTCCATTTATATCAAGTTCAAAAATGGGCAAAACTTGGAGATCTAGGGATATATACATAGGTGGTAAAGAAAAGACTCAGTGGTTCCATTTGTGGGGAGAGAGTTGTTAGAGGAAAGCAGAATTAGAGGGTCTCAGGGCTGCTGTCACAATGTTCTGTTTCTTGACACTGATGATAGGTAGATGTGCATTCACTTTGTGTTAAATTATATATTTGTCTTATGTACTTTCCTATATCTACTTATATTTTGTAAGTAAAAAAACCCCAGCTACTGCCAAATTAAAATTGTAGGAAAGGGTTAACAACTCAAGTTACCTGCCTTAGGTTCTGTGACTTAATTAAAAAGGCCCTAGAGTGGACTTTGGTTTTAAATGAAAAATATAAAACCACAACTTATAGCCTACACTTTAAGGTCAGAAGGGTCCTTAAAGGTAA
>PVKE010041664.1:0-14072 GCA_004027555.1 Craseonycteris thonglongyai | reverse complement strand
CTTTAATTAAAAAAAGAAAATAAAAAATCAGTATGCATATACTTTTTTATTTATACTTTAAAAGATAAGCAATTAGGGGAAGCCGGGGTGGCTCAGTGGGTTAAGTGCTCACTTTGCAGAGCTGGGGACCGAGGCTCCGGTCCTTGCGGACCCATATGCTGAACTGGGGAGTTCCCCCAGTTCAGTTCTCTCTCTGTCTCTGTATCTCTCTCTCTCTCTCTCTCTCTCTCTCTCTCTCTCTCTCTCTCTCTCTCTCTCTCTGTCAAAAATAAAAATAAAAAGATTACTTTAAAAAAAAAAGGTATTTTAAAAGATAAGCAATTAGTTAATGCAATAAGGCTAATTATAACTTTTCTCAGTACTTTATATAATAAACATTTATTAAGCTTCTTACTTGTGCTGAACCAGTATACATGTCATTATCAACTAGTCTAATCCTGTAAAATGTAGAACACAAAAAGTGAACCTTAAAGTAATCTGTGGGCTGTGGGTGATAACACTATGGCATGTAGATTCATCAGCTATAACAAATGTACCCTGTGGTAGGGATCTTATTAATGGGGGAGGCTACACATGTGTGGTGTCAGGGGTATTTCTGTACCATCCACTCAATTTTGCTGTAACCTAAAACTGTTCTAAAAAATAAAATCTATTTAAAAAAATGACAGGTTACACATAATCTAACTTTTTCAGAAAAATGCCAGGTAGTCAATATTTTTTACTTCATGGGCTGTGAAGTCTCTGTTGCAATCACTCAACTCTGCTGTTGTTGTGAGAACATACAATTTGTAAATAAGTGAGCATGGCTGTGTTATAATAAAACTTTATTCACAAAACAGAGCTAGGCCATATTTTGCTGACTTCTGAGCCTACAAACTTATAATGTATAATTTTTTGTTATTATGGATTGGATAGCACAGTATTGCATTCTGGATTGGCCAAGGGATTTATAGGCTATACAATTTATCTTTATTCTGGATTGGCTAGCACCCAATTGCTTTAACTTTATTACAGTGCATATACTGTTTTTCCAACTTTTATTATAAGCTATTTCTATGTTACTACTTAAAAATTATCATTTTATGTTTATATAATATTCTATATAAAGGTTATGCTATAATTTATCTCATATTTTCCAATTGCTACATATTTCTCAATGTTTTTTAAAAAACAACACTTAACAAATACCTTTTTTTAATTTGGCTTTTTTTATATTTTGGATTATTTCCCTAAAAAAGATTGCCAGCAATGAAATTATTTGCATCAAATTATTTGAAAACTTTTGTAGCTCAATACAAATTGCAATATCATTTCTAAAAATGTGATATCAATTTACAATGCATCAAACTCTAGTTCTGACCACTCTGAATTTACATTTTTCCTTTAATTTAATAGCAGCATAAAGGCCTATCATTATGTTACTCTTAATTCTCTTGATTATTAAAGGAGCTGAACAACATTTCTTTTTTATATTCTTACTTCTTACCTGTGTGTATCAGTTGATTTAAAAAGAGTTTATGTATTCATTTTTGCTTTTAATTCTAACTTATAGAACACCCCAGAAATTGTAGCTGATAACTCTGATATTGATACTTTGCTGATAAACTCTAAGAAACAATAACCTGCATATATGGGATTATTTTTTTGCTAAAAAACAGAGAGTTCTAAGATAAACATGAACTTGTCCCCTAAATCCACCTCTAGCTGGGCCTTACTAGTGGAAAGATAAAGACATTAGGACCTAAAGGAAGATATTATTTGGGCAGAAAAAGTTACTTTTAGAAATTATTTTTTAAAACTGCTTTTTAAAAATTTGTCACCCCAATACATTTTATAAAGATAAATTAAAAATATAAAATAAAAAAAAAATTTTTAATTAAACCTTCACCTTTTCCTAGCAACTAGAAAAAAAATTTCAGCCTGAATAATATGATAACCAATCAGTAGGAAAGATGGTAATACTGTACTTGATACTGACTAGTGAGAAAGGCTGCTTTGATCCAAATTAACAAATAATTCAGATTTAACCTATAATAATGTGAATCGTAACAGCACCCAAAGCAGCAACTTATTCCTGTAAGGAAGACGGCTGAACACAGAGTAAAGAGCACAGATTTTGAAGACAGAAGTGGAATTCAACACTCTAGCAAGTCACTTAATCTCTAGGAGCCTCAGTTCTTCCATATCTAAAAGGAGGTTACAAATAATTCCTACCTCAAAGGTTTTTGTAACAATTAAGTGATACAAGTCATTGAAAGATGTATCACGGCCGCTGACAAGCAGTAAGCATTCAATATTTGGAATAAGAATAGCAAGGAAATGCATTAATACATCCCTTTTATATATTTCTAAACTAAAATTTATATTTATCCAATTATGTGATGGATACAGGGACAAAGTAGCTTTTTTTGTTTGTTTTGTTTTTGCTTTTCTTGTTTTGTTTTGAATTGTTAAATTTATTGGGGTGACATTGGCTGATAAAACTTACATAGTTCCAGGTGTACAATTCTATTGCATTGTGTGCTCACCACCCAAAGTCAGTTCTCCTTCCATCACCATGTGTTTAATGCCCTCCCTTCTCCCCAACTCTGTTCACCCTTACCCTCAAGTAGCCACTAGATTGACTGCAAAATAGCTTTAAATGTGACTTACTTAATCAGTGACATACCTGGGGCGACCTTCCCATGTAGGCCCTGGGCTGGTTCCTGCCCTGTGCAGCCCCGCACCCACCTCTGGAATAAAAACTATGTAGAAGATTAATGACGTGCAATTATGGAAACTGCTCTGGGCTCTCATTGTGTGTGTGTGTGTGTGTGTGTGTGTGTGTCAAAAAAAAAAAAAAAAAACCATCAGTGATACACAACAATAAAATTATGAAGATTGAGAAAATAAAAGTCCTAATAATAGAAGCTCCAGATTCTTTTCCCACCTAGCTAACACAAAATGTATATGGATATTTTTTCTTCTTTTTACTATTTCTATCATTTAATATTTTGTGCAGAGACACACAACTTTTGAAATAACAATAAGAAAGTAGTAATAATAAGCTTAATTTTTTTAAATAAAACTAATTCAAGCAGTGACCAGTTTTTAAATAATGATAATCCTCCATTTTAGTGGTTCAGTTCTTCAAGAAAATATGGATCCTAAATATATTTGTGAGTATAAGTAGTCATAAAAACCTGAAAAAGGGAGTCACAAAATTATTTAGGGAATCATCCTACAAAAGGAAAATACAGCACACATACTCGTAGTGGCATCTTTCTTCCAGAGAATGACTGAACTTGACTCCTAGGAGAAATGGCAACTCCTTTAACCTCTGAATCCATTTAAGTTCATGTATTTATTGTGCAGTACACTTTGAAAAAGATAAAAAATATATAAGATGATACTGTTACTCTAATTGTAAACAAATCACATAAATTACATAATAATACTACATGGAAAAATATCATGTGATCAATCACATTTACTTCTTTCACCAAAATTCACTATTAACGGAGTAATTTCACTGTGTGAGGAAACAGTTGTGGGGCAAATATAATACAAGTCTGAATAATGTCCCCCCAAAGATGTCCATGTACTAATTACCAGACCCTATGAATATGTTACCTTATATGACAAAAGGAATTTTCAGAAGTGATTAAGGATTCTGAAATGTGGAAACTGTCCTGGTTTAATCTGGTCCAATATAATCACAAAGGTTCTTATAAAAGTGAAACAGCATGCTCAGAGTGAGGAAGAGGAGGTGTAAGGATGGAAGCACAGGTCAAAGAGCAAAGGTACTATGCTGCTGGCTTTGAAAATTGAGGGAGTGGTCATGAGCAGCCTCTAGAAGCTGGAAGACACAAGGAATGGGTTCTCCAGCAGAGACTCCAGAAGAGAACCTACCCTAACATCTCGTATTCAGCCCTGTAGGGCTAATTTTGTAATTTTTACCTCCAGATCTGTAAAATAATAAATATATGTTGTTTTAAATCACAAAGTTTATAGTCATAAGAAATAGAAAACTAATGTATGTACTTCTCTACCACAAAGTGGTATGTTTATTTTCTTTTCTCTCTTCCTAAACTTTATGAGTTTTGATTTTGCCCATAGTAAGCTGATGAAAATATTTTTTAGCAAACAGATAATTTAAGTAATATAAAGGATAAAATGGTGTGATGGTCTAATTAGTAATTATGAGGTGATAGGTAAAAATACTTGCAAAAGAATGTTAATCAACTTGCAAACAAGTACAAAAAATATATATAAATATCTCAGTCACCCAAATTCTGTATATTTTATTTTAAACTTTAACCTCATATTACCAAGGATGTTTTGTTTAATGATTCATTCATACATTCTTTTTCATATTATTAAACTTCAATTTATTTTAATAATTTTTTAAAGGAAAGATAGTCTGGCACAGTGCTTGGATTCATATTTAGACCAACATTAAAATTCTCATTTTTGACACTTTCTCATAATGTAAGCTTGGGTAATAAATTAATCTTTCTGAGTCAATATTTCTAATATGTAAAATTAATTCAACGTTAGTACATTTCTTATCTTCTTGTCTCATATGGAACATGGTAAACATTCAATACATGGTAGCTATCGTTATTATTATGAAAATAAATTTTATTTCATGTCCAGTGAAACCCTCTTACATGAAAGATATTCTAGTTTCTTTACTTATCTATAAGGTTCCCTTTACCCCATTGCCATAGGGCTCTCCCCTAAAAATTCCTAAGCCTGGAATTCTACTAGAAGAGTAAACTCAGGAAGACTTACCAACCAACAGCAGACCTATTCTGAAAACATCACAAATCATTAGATTTGAAAATAGTCCTATAGTGCTAGAAAATGGCTTTCTTTTTAGAAATAACTCATGAAGAAGCAACTTTCTAAAGTTGTTCTTGGTTTGATGGGGTGAGGGTGGTGGCTGATTGTTTTTATCACATAACAAGAGCTGTTGTACTTGTCATGATGATTAGTGGCCAACAAACCCAAGTTGAGACAGGATGTTAATTGATCAGCTAGCTGATTTTCTCCACACATTAGCCACACAACTATCTGTTCCTTAGTAACCACAAACAACCATTTCAAATCACTATAGGTCATTTTAAATCCTATAATTCATTTGCCAAAAATAAAAAACAACAAAATTTATACCCTCTAGTTTCCAGGTCTGTCTCAAAGGCTCCTGTCTCCACCCAAGTTGCTGCAACGCATAAGACATTACTGCTAGCATGCCATGAAATTGCGAACAGACACAAAGTCTTACCATAGTATCTTTAATGCTACCACAAAGAACTGAACTCATCTTCCACTTCTATTTTTTAAGGATGATTATTTCCAATTCATTTTTTTGTTTTTTTGTTTGTTTTTTTGTTTGTTTTTGTTTTTGACAGAGAGAGAGAGAGATACAGAGACAGAGAGAGAACAGAACTGAGGGAACTCCCCAGTTCAGCACATGGTTCTGCACGGGCGGGGCCGGATTCGATCCTCAGTCCCCAGCGCTGCAAAGTGAGCGCTTAACCCACTGAGCCATCCCGGCTTCCCCTCCCATTCTAATTCTCATCACTTCACTCTTGATTAGTGATATAATAGTGCTTATACCAAATCAGAACATAATGAAAAACAAAGGACAAACGGATCAAATCCAGCCCATCATCAAGGAGAGAGGAACGAGATTTGAAAATACTGTTCAGTATTTAAGCTCCCTGCAGGCAAAGACCAGGTCTATCTAAGCCCAGGTGGTAATAGACCCAGGGATCTAAATTGAACCCGAGGTCGTTCCTAATTAGAAGCAAAGCAGAGTAATTGCCCCTACACCACTTCCCCCAAAATTGAGATTATACTTCAAGGCACCTGCAGGTCACCAAAACTAATGTCCCACCCTCTTCTCATCAGGACTCACGGACTGCGGTGGAACGCAAGAAACCACTAACCTTACTGGACCCAACAAGCTGGGTAAAGACCAGGTCCAGAGTGGGACGGCTAAAGGTATAAACTGGGGTGATTCCTTGAAACAGCTTCAGACAGGCGAGCTGGAAAGGGACAGTTTCCAGCAGACTCAGGCCAGCGTCTGCGGGTTGCCAGGTAACAAGCGCCTCCAAGCTGGCCTCCAACCCGTCTCTCACTTTCAGGGAAAAGAACTTCCTCCGCCCAAGTACCTCGCTCCATCCATGCTACCTACCACCAATAAGGTGGCTGCGCAGTCTGTCCCCGTCCCCTGCCCACGCCACAGGTAGCCCCTGGGAGGCACCCGCCAAAACCCTCGGTGACGAACTCTTAGCGTCCTCCCTGCGACCAGCTCCGCGGCGTCTCTAAACCCCGGCGAGGAACTGGAGCGGACTCACCCATCTGCGCTCCTCCTGCTCAGGGAGAGCGCCAAAGCCCGACCCGGATCCATGGTATATGTATAATTATTTAAGTGAACGCTATTTAGCATATTTTAAAGATCTCTACCAGGTGTCAGCCCCCAGATTGATGTTTTGATGGGGGAAAATTTTTTAAGCATAAGTTCTCAAGAAGCGTGCAATTATTTAAAAAGATAAGACTGCAGTATAGTAAATTATTATCGAAATATGCATAGATACAGATAGTACTTTAAAATATGTGCACATATACACATACATATATATATATATGATCATATACCTGAAGCTTGAATATGATTACAAAGTAAAATACTGATATAATAGGGCAGGCTGAGGAATCAGGAAACCCCTATTTCATTCTTTGCTCTGCACACGATGTGTTTGGGTGTAAACTCATCAGTACAAGCAAAGGTCTGGCTTGAGGTTTTCCTAAGGTTGCATTCCACTCTAATATGCCACAACTTTTCTGCATTGTACACACAAGTGTCAGAAACCTAAGCTAGAACTAAGATGTTCTAAAGCCCAATCTAGTTCTCTTCCCACGAGACCAAGTATTCGAGTCTGCAGTGTCTTTTCAAAATTAGCTCCCTTCAAAATATATGTATTTAAATTTCCACTTGGAGTCAATTTTGGAGTAAAAATACAAATACATTTTTAAAGTATAGAAATAGTGATGTCAATTGGTATAAGGTAATTACTCCTTCTATTTTTTCACTATACTCCATAAAATTCATCTACCTATTAACCCTACACCAAAAGGAAAGCAAAAGGAAAGTGAGAAAAGGTAATAATAAAACAAAAATAAATTTCAACTTTTAAAAACTTATCAAAGACCATTCCACAAATAGATATTCAACAAAGTAAAATAACCTTGTCTATTTCTGGCACTTAGATATAGTACATAAAAATTGTCTCGGTATTTCTGAGTATAGTTCTCTAAGCCACGGTTCCCAACCTTTTTGGCAACAAGGGCAAGTTTCCTGAAAGACTGTTTTTCCATGGATTGGGGGGGCTATGGTGAGGGGTGGCAGGGACAGGATGATTCAAGTGCATTACATTTACTGTGCACTTTACTTCTATTATTATTACATTATAATATATAATGAAATAATTCTACAACTAATCTAATGCCCCAGGTGATCTGACAGGAGGCAGAGCTCAGGCGTTAATGCGAGTGATGAGGAGCAGTTATAAATACAGATGAAGCTTCCCTTGCTCAGAGCACCATTCACCTCCTGCTGTGTGGTCCGATTCCTAAAGGGCCATGCGACTGGTACCAGGGACTGGGGGTTTGGGGACCTCCGCTCTAAGATATTAAGAACATCATCTAAATAAAATGCACTTATTTAATCCTGACATTGGTAAAACATCTATTATAAAAGCAATCATCTTTACTTATGTGTTAATATATAAATTGTAATTTTTTGGCCAATTTTCAAAACATTCATTACAAAAATTCTGTTGCTATTACAGCCAATTAATTTCTCTATACATAAAATTAAATTAAATTAGTAATATATTAACCTATATTTGTAGTACCAGAATAATTTGCACTTGAAACTCAACAAATATCCTTTGAACAACCTACTATTCGCCAATATATCCAATGTTAGAAAAAGTAAAAATATATAAGCTTACTCTGTATTGCCTTTTAAATTATTGAGTTAAAAATATTTATTGAGCTGGTAGAAACTAAATTTTATTTTCTAAAGAGGTTTACAATTACATATATACTTAAAAAGTTAGAGTGCTCGTTTCTTCATTAATTCATTCAAAAAATATTTATTGAAGGCACAAAGGTTCAGTACCTGCTCCAGACACTATAACTATAACAGTAAAGCAAACAAAGTCACTGTTTTCGAAAAGGCTATGACCTAATAGAGGTGACAAACTTCACATAAATATGATGTCAGGTAGCAGCAGACTAATGAAATAGACATTGATATGCAGGCAAGGTTGTGTGATCAGGTATGGCTTCACTGAGGGGAATTCTGCAGGCAAAGATAACAGCAAGGGCAAAAGACCTGAGGACACCCTGTCACGCTGATGAATGTGGCTGAAGCAGAGCAGGCCAGGGAAGAATATAGAATAGGGGCCAGAGATAAGCCATTGTCAGGTTATATAGTACCTTGCAGGTCATACCCAGGACTTCAATTTTATAAGTGTGATAGGAAGTCATTAGAGGGTTTTGAAGAGGGGAACTTATGTTTTTAAAAGGAGCAAACTAGCTGTCCCATGAAAAATTAATTGTAACAAAGCAAGCATAGATATAGAGAAACCAAATGGAAGGATACTATTGTCTTTCTTCCAGTAAGAAATGATTGTGGCTCTGACTAAGGTGTTTAATTGAGGGGAAAGATGATAACAACATAAATAAATTACCTCATAAAATGTGATGATAAGGGTTATGGAGAAATACAAAGCTGAAAAAAGTCCAAAGAAAGTGATAGTTGTAGGATGAGTAATATAAAGTACCACTGTCAAGAATATTGAAATGATGTGATTTGAGCAAATACTTGAAAGAAGTTAGAAATGAGCTACCTAGCTTTGGGGGGAAATAGCTGCAGCCAAAAGAAACAAAAGCTAATGCCCTGAGAGAGGAGCGAGCACCTTGACTTTTTCAAAGAGCAATAACGACGCCAGAGTGTTTGAAAAGGAAGGGGATAGAAATAGCAGATGAGATCGGAGTGGGGTTCTGTATAGTAGGGTGACCAACCGTCCTCCTTTAGGGAGGACAGTCCTCCTTTTGGAAGTTCTGTCCTCCCTCAAAAAGTGTCCTCCTAGATGTCCTCCTTTTCGACTTGTATTCAGTTTTTATCCACAGAACTACCAGACATTAAAATAAACGATGGGGAATCCGGGATGGCTCAGTGGGTTAAGCATTCACTTTGCAGCCCTGGGGACCGAGGATCAAATCCAGGCCCCGGACGTGCGGAACCATGTGCTGAGCTGGGAGTTCCCCCAGTTCAGTTCTCACTGGGGCGAGCCCCCTGCCCAGTTCCTGCCCTGTGCAGCCCCACCCACCTGTGGAATGAAACTATGTGGGAAAACAGATGATGTGCAACTATGGAGACTGTTCTGGGCCCTCCCCCCTTCTCTCTGTCTCTGTCTCTGTATCGCTCTCTCACTCTCTGTCAAAAACAATAAAAATAAATCTTAAAAAAATAGACAACAATTGTCTATTTGAAGAAATTAGAACACTGAATATTTATTTAAATTCTGAAATATTGGTCGAGTGGGAAAATGAACATGTTGAAGTTGATAAAAGATGGGTGGAAATATTCAACCATTTCAAAAATGCACATATACCATATGAAAATTTACTTCTTCTAGTCCAATTTACATTGTGCTGCCCTGGCACTAACGCAGCAGTTGAAAGGGTATTTTTCAATTGCTAATGATTTTTGGACAACTGAAAAATCAAGACTGAATGTTGATACTCTAGCTGCAGCTCTTGCTGTGAAATTCAACATGAAAAATAGTTCTTGTATGGATATTTCTAATATTTTGTTAGAAAATGACACATTAACAAAAAATATTCATTCAATCAAAAATATTTATATTTAAATAATAATCATAATACACCTGTGTTACCTATTTACTATATTATAATGCTTTCTGTTTAGTTATTGTTGCAAAGAATAAATTTTTTTATCTGCAATATTTGTTTCTTTAATTAATTTATGTCCTCCTTATTTATTTATGTCCTCCTTTTCATTGGAAAAAAGTTGGTCACCTTATGTTTAAGGTGTTGAAGGCTATTGTGAGGATTTCAAGTTTGTTTTGAATGCCATGGGAAGCCATCAAGGGAATGAGTTTGAGCATCTAACAGGATCATTCTGGATCCTCTGTTAAGATTAGTACTGTATTTAGGGATGTTGGGATAGCTCAACAGGTTGAGCTTTTGCTTTGCGACCATGAGATCTGAGGATCAAATTCCAGTCCTGGCCTATGCAAACCCATGTGCTAAACTGCAGAGCAACTGGTAACAGCCAAACCTGAGGGCAAAAGCTCTTACCTCCCATTTGGGAGGCCCCAGTTTAGTTACTGCCCTGTGTGGCCACATATCCACCTGTCTGGAATGAAACTATGTCACAACTAATGAAGTACAACTATGGAGACTTCTCTGGGCCTACCCCCTTCTGTCTCTCTCTCTCTCTCTCTCTCTCTCTCTCTCATCTTCTCTCAAACAAATCTTTAAAAAAAGAATAGTATTTAAATATTTGAATATAAAAATAGAATACAGAGAGGCAATAGTTATAAGGTACCAGAAATACTCTTTTATTTACCTCTGAAGTTTGCTTTTGTTTTTGTTTTTTAATATAAAGAAGTCTTAATATGTAATATATGTTGATTTAAGAAAAAGGAAAGGGATTAAAACCTGTCTTTTTCCATAGGGACAAGTAATTATCTGAAAAGCCACCTCTGTTATACACCAGTTCTGGGATGTATTATGTGAATATTTTTTTAGTCTTTACTCTCTTCACTTTATTTCTTCACCTATGTTCCAATAGCAAAGGCTTTATAGTTCATATTCACTGCCCACAAATGTAATAAAATTTAATAACAAAAAAATAAAAGCTAAAAATAACCACATCTGGAGAAATTTAACACCACACTCAATAGGTCAAACAAAAAGTCATAATGGTAATTATGAAATATTTATAACTGAAAAGTAATAAATTTACTACACTCTTAAACCTTAGGAGGTATACCTAACATCATAATTCAAGGCACATTAATAGTCTTAAATATATATATGAAGAACCAAAAATAAAACCTCTTTCTGATATCTTTAATTGTATTGGGTTCATTAAATATTCTTTGTCATTTTCCCTGGGGTTCCTTTTTCTCTGAATAGTTATTCTTAAATTTTTAACACAGTTGCATCACTTAAAGTCAAAAGATACCCAATATATTTGCTCATCTCTCAGAAATACAAGGACCTTAGAATAGTTCAGCTATAATTACTGAGCTTGCCCATCTTCCACATGATTATTGACTAGTATTACAGTTCCACCTTGCATTAAATCTCCTCCTTCCTTGAATGCTCTTTGGCCAGTATCCACATGTTTCCTCTAGCATCCCTTTCAAGGGTGTGCTTAAAAGTCACCTTCTCAAAGACACCCAATCTGATCACCCTATTTGAAATCACAACCTGCCACACCCACCTCCACACACACACCCAATGTTCACAAACTGCTTAGCCTGGATTTATTTTTCCATAGATATTATCACCATTGTAAAAATGATATTAGAAAATTAATTTATTGTCTACCTCCCTTCACAGGAAGGCAGATTGCTTTGTTTTCATTTTTTATGGTTATAATCCCAAACACCAAGAAGAACGCCTGGTAGGTAGTAAACACTCAAAACACTTAAGTATACTTAAGACTATACTCTGCTGTCTTGAGGACAGACGACAGGAAGGTAAGGGTAGAAGCAACCAGAACCACGAGGAAGCCATTGCAATATCCATGAAATCAAAGAGGTACCATTGCAAATGGTGAGTGGTGGTCAAGTTCTGAAAATATAAAGTCAAGGCCAGCAGAATTTGCTAGGAACCAAAGCCTTCAAAATTTGGGGTCTGAGCAATCAATCAAGAAAAAAAAAAAGAAAAAATGGAGCAGCCATTAACTCACATAGGAAAGACTGGGAGCAGGGTGTGGGATATCAGAAGCACAGTTTGGACTATTTCTATAATGCTAAAATCACACACATTGCAATGTTTTCTCTATTGCTCAGCAGAACTTCCATTAGGACCCTTGTATATTTGTTCCTCATTTTAAAATTTAATTTTCTATTAAAAATTTATGACTAGTTGTATCAAAGGTTTTTTAAGATTTATTTTATTGTTTTTGACAGAGAGAGAGAGCGACAGAGAGAAGGGTGAGAGCCCAGAACAGTATCCATAGTTTTTTGTCATCAGATTTCAACATGGTTTCATTCCACACTGGTGGATAGGGGCTGCCCAGGGCAGGAACTGTGCCAGGGGTTCCTCCTGCATGGGAGGCTCACCCCACTAGAGAACCAAACTGGGGGCCTCCCACATGGGCAGCACACTCCAGTTCAGCATATGAGTCCACATGGGCCCGGGTCAGGACTTGATCCTGGACCCTGGGGGGCTGCAAAGTGAGCGCTTAACCTGCTGAGCCATCCTGGCTCCCCACAAGTTTATTTTTTAAGATTTTTTTTTTTTTTTTTTTGATGAGAGGAGAACGCCGATAACTGCCTGGGAAGGGCCTTGTGAACAGAGGGGAATCCACAGGGGAAACCCTGAGAAGAAACCTCAACTAAGAGAACCACACAACACGGAACAACACACAAAGGTTAGAGAAAAAAGGGGAGAGCGGGAGAGGAAAATTGAAGCAGCGGTTCGGGGACAGAGACTCGGAGCGTGGCCCGGGGCTGGCAAAAACAAAGGGGGATTGGGGGACTATGGTCAAAGTGGAGCTGGATCGAGGGCGGGCTGGAAGCCGAGACCTAGGGAGCATGGAAGCCCCACAAGACTGTGGACAATTTAACATCCGAACTCAAGGGACAGCACACAGTGCCCTAATCAGATCACAGAGCCTAAAGTGGAACAGGGACTGTGGAGCAGGGCAGCGGCACTTCCCGGCGGGCGGGGTGAGAGCAGGGCACCAGCCCACAGCAGCTCAGCACCCCTGATTTACGGAGGAGACTGACTGTGAGGGAGCGCCTTCTGAGGACAGGGCTCTTGGAGTGAGGGCTGGGGCTTGAGTGGGCATAGCTGCATTGGACGTGCTTGGAGTGAATCCGGCGGTCTCAGCAGAGCTGGGAGCGTAGAGCAGCTGCCGCCCGAGCTACAGCCTGTGCGCGCAGGGCTTTCGGCGCCCCGCCCACCGGGCCTCCGCGGTGCCGCTGCCACCATGCAACTGGGCTTTTGGCGGCCCACCCACCGGGCCGCAGCGACACCACTGCTTGCTTGCCAGCGCGCAATTGGGCTTTTGGTGTCCCACTCACCAGGCCGCTGCGGCGACTCTGCCAGCGTGGAAGTGCGCGGCTGGGCTTTCAGCGCCCCGCCCACTGGGCCGCCCCGCAGCGCCGCTGCCTGCTCACTGGTGCGCTACAGGGCTTTCGGCGCCCTGCTCGCCAGGCCACCACAGCACCGCTGCCTGTGTGCAGGACTGGCTTTCGGCGCCCTGCCCACTGGGCCGCTGCAGCGTGGCTGCCTGCTCCCGAGCGCACACCTGGGCTTTTGGCATCCCGCCGACCGGGCCTCTGGGGCGTTGCGGACCGCTTGCGCAACGGGGCTGCCTGCCGGGTCTCCGTGGTGTCATTGCCTGTGCGCGGGACTGCGCGGCCGACCAGGGCCTCTGCCAAGCCCCAGCCCATCCAAGTGCTGCCCTGCAGGAGTGCCTTACAGATACGATTGAAGGAGGGGCAGCCAGGAGGAGGAAAGACCAGAGATACTGTGCCCTGCCCCCACTGACCCACCAGCCCCCCTGCTGAAAGAGGAATCTGCTATTGTGTCTCAGGCCTGCCCTGGCTCCTACTCACATGCCCCCACCCCTGGCCACACCTTTACTACCCTGCTATCTAACAGCTAAGACAGCAACCTGAAGTGCCCCAGGACACAGAAGCTGTCTGCTTCCCCAAACCCTCTCCCAAAATCTCCTTCTCCCACAACTGAGTCCAAAAGAAAAAATAAAGAGAAGCCCATCTGATAGGCAAACCCCCAGA
>PVKE010041663.1:0-14072 GCA_004027555.1 Craseonycteris thonglongyai | reverse complement strand
CCTAGTTTTGGCATTTTTAAGCTCTAGTTAGTACAGAAGAAACCTTTTTTTTTTTTTTTAATGTTTCAGAAACAAGTTAAATTTTTTTTTAATGTATATATATATTTTTTTATTTATTTATTGTCTTTGACAGAGAGAGAGAGAGATACAGAGTCAGAGACAGAGAGAAGGGGGAGGGCCCAGAACAGTCTCCATAGTTGTACATCATTGGTTTTTCCACATAGTTTCATTCCACAGGTGGGCACAGGGCTGCACAGGGCAGGAACTGAGCCGGGGTCTTACCCGGTGAGAACTGAACTGGGGGTACTCCCCAGTTCAGCATATGGGTCCGCACAGGCCGGGGCCGGGATTCGATCCTTGGTCCCCGGGGCTGCAAAGTGAGCGCCTAACCCACTGAGCCATCCCGGCTTCCCCTTTATTTTTAAACTAAACTGAGGGCCTCACCGCATTCGGGAAGCACCCCAGTTCAGCATGTGGGTCCTCCTGGGCCGGAGCCGGAATTCGATCCTCGGTCCTTTGGGCTTCAAAGCGAGCGCTTAACCCGCTGAGCCATCCCGGCTTTCCCTAATTGTTTTCTGATAAAAAAAATGAAAGGATTTAGCATAGGGTGCATATTCTTTAATTAAGAGTTTCTATGATGATTTAATTGATAGCTCTTCAGTCTTATTTTCAACAAGTTATTTTATTAGATTGTCAGTCTTATTTCTAACATTTTTTTTCTAATGGTTTTTTAAATGAGAAATATTTTTTGGTGCTTTATGGTATTCATGTGGTTGTATTTGTACTAGGAGTACAAATAGTACAAAGAATATAGCAGTCTCAGCATAAAAATACAATTTTAAAGTGAAAATTGGAATGCCAGCATGTGCCTAATTTCTCCGCAGTTCAGCTGCTTTCAAGGCTTTAAGTGGGTGGGATCACATAGCTGAATTTTTTAATATAACTATAGGGTTATTGCTTGACAATTTTAGTTTTGCAAACAAGGAAATTGACTGTTCTGGAGGTTCTTATGTGGTGGGTAAATATATTCTCTAAGTTAAGTGTAAGGATTCAAAACAACCGTAATAGCTATGAAAAACTACTCATCTTTGCTTCATTAGTGTGGTTTCTGTGAGTTTTTACTGTGATCATAAGTCTTCACATGTACTTATACTTCCATTACCTTACTGTGTTTGGCAGCCCAAGCATGACATTCCTCACTATATTTTCACTGATTTACTTATCTTTTATGTGAAGTAAGGACTTCCTTGGAACTTGAAATTTAATTGGTATTAATGTTATACTGGGATTACCACCAACCAAAAACCTGTTTTCCATATGGTATGAGCCCCTTTAGTGTTATGTGTGCCTGACTACAGGATGATCCCTTCGATCTGTTCTGTATTACCATATTATTTCTAATGTATATGTCATTTATTTTATACCACATCTTGTTCTAAAAGGGATTTAGAGTGGTTTACAACAGAGCACAAAATATAACAAGTTAAATTTTAAGAGGCAAAGTGAAAGAGAAAAAGAAAAGATAGGGTAATAAAAATAGAACTTTGAATGAAGTTAAGAAAGTTGAAGGTTATGGGGACTGATGCTTTTGCTTTTGGGAGGACACATACATGGCTGGTCTTTATAGCAGCTGTTTTGAAGGTATCTTTACTCCGTTACACATTGTCCTTCTATAAGAACAAACCGTTCACTTTCTACTGTCTGCAGTTTGATCAGTGTTTATTAATTGTTTAAAAGAATTCATTATTCACAGAAGAATAGTTGTAATGTCTGTATGGGGTATGAAGAATAAAAATGTGTGCCTCCTGTGTACCTGCTGCTTAGCTTAAAAAATAGAACATTACAACTTCCTTTGAAGCTTCCAAAGTGCTCTTCTCCCATTGTACTTCCCTGCTTTCCCCTTACTAGATGTAACTAGTATCCCAAACTTCGCAGCTCTGCCTTACTGTTTACGTTTTAACATCTATTTACATATTCTTAAGGAAAAAATGAAACCATAATGTGCATGTTTTTTCTATGACCTTTGCCTCCTGTTCTCAACATGGTTTGACATTCCTCTCCATTGAAGTTTGTGCATAGCTCATTCATTTTCACTTATGTGGATGTGTACTGTTCATCCATTCCCTTATGAACAGCAGTGCTGTTAATGCTCTTGTTTATGCCTCTTGGTTCATGTCTCCCTGGGTACACACGTGTGAAACTTTCTCTAGGCTATATAATTTAGTCATAGTGACTGTGAATATTCAGCTTTACTAGATAATGCCAAAGTGTTTTCCAAAGTGGTTATACCATGTTACACTCCCACTAGTGTAATGGGAGCTCTTGACATTCCATATCCTCATACTTTGTATTGTCTGATTTTTAAAATATTTGATCAATTGGTAGATGATCCATGCATTATCGATAAAGGTTTTATATTTAAATTAACCAGCAGAAAATGTCCTGCTCATCTGGTCCACCAGACCTTTCTTGACAACTTTTAGTTTTTCCCTGAAGTTTTTCTTCACACTGTCCACTAAAATTTCACTGCATCTTGCCTGCTTTAGCTCTCTGAATTACTAATGTTCATGTGATGCCACCTGCTTAGATTATGAGTTTGGAATGTTTTCAAATGTCTTCAGTTATGATTTTCTCAATTAATTAAACATGTAAACCAAATAATTACTTGGTACTATACCTAGTTTGTGCCAAGATTCATGCTCTGCACTCAGAGACCTTATATGTCTGATGAGGATGAGGATGAGGACTCATAGGGCTGTCATAAAAAACAAATTATAGGGGAAGCTGAGATGGCTCAGCAGGTTAAGTGCTCACTTTGTAGCCCTGGGTTCCAAGGATCGAGTCCTGGCCCCAGCCCATGTGGACCCATATGGACCCATATGCTGAACTGGGGTGTGCTTCCTGTGTGGGAGGCGCCCAGCCCAGTTCCTGCCCTGCGCAGCCCCTCCCACCTGTGTGGAATGAAACCATGTCAAAAACTGATGATGTATAATTATGGAGACTGCTCTGGGCCTTCCGCCTTCTGTCTGTCCCTCTCTGTCTGTCTCTGTCTCTCTGTCAAAAACAATAAAATAAACCTTTAAAAACAAAAAATAAATTTTAAATTAAAGTGCTATGAAGGAAGAACAGAGTGCTGTGGTATATTTCTAAATGGCTGCCTCCCATTTCCTTGCAGGAAGTAGAAGGTGATTTTTCTCCATTTCTCACTGTGAGACTTGCTGGTAGGTAAAACTCACAAAAGTGTGGTGCACCCCTCTAAGACTAGGCCCTTCTGATGTTTTTAACTCTCAGACTTGTCCACACTGAGCCTTCAGCAATCTGTCAGTTATATTTTCACTTTTCCTGTGCTGGGACTGGTCCCCACCGTTCACTCCCACCTCCTGCCTGGAGTTTCTGCTCCTATGTCTCTGCTCCAGTAAGTTGTGATTCTCTGTATACACTTGTTCATATCCAATTATGGGGCAGCAGTTTGCCCTGTAGCCTCAGTTCTCTGACAGATCTAAGAAGATTTGTTGCTTTTTAGTTTGTTCAGCTTTTATTCTAAGAGGACAAAAGTGATGACTTCTAAGCTCCTTACTTGCTGACCAGAAATTCTATTTAAAGGTTTTTAAGGGAGGAAATAAATAGTATTTAAAAACTGGTCAGCAGGGAATGCCAGAATAGCTCAGTGATTGAGTGCTTGCCTTGCTGTCATGAAGTCTGAGGTTTGATTCCAGGCCCTGGGCCCATGCAAACCCATATGCTGAGCTGTGGCACAACTGGAAGCCACCAGGATGGCCCAGCTGCAAAGGTTCTTGCCTCCCTTTTGGGAGGCTCCGGTTCAGTTCCTGCCCCGCGTGGAATGGAACCATGTGACAACTAATGTACAACTATGGAGACTGCTCTGGGCCCTCCCCACTTCTCTCTCTCTCTCTCTCTCTCTCTCTTTCTCTCTCTCCCTCTGTTATTCTCAAACAGTAAAATAAATCTTTGGGGGGAAAAACTGGTTATCAAAATGCCAAATTAAGGCTAATATCACTTTTTAAAAATAGTTATCCTGTATTGCCAGACACATGCTTTCTAAGCTTACCAGATCACTAGGTGATTCCTGGTGACATTTAGGAAAGGGATCCCAGCTAATGGGATCTAGAGATACTCACACAATGAGGCTAATGAGGTAAAAAGAGTTACTGAAGACAGATGGTTAAAATTAAGACATGCTTATTGTGCATGCAACACTGTTAAAATCTGTCAAGTAAAATATAATAAAACTTCAGAATAATTGGAAAATGGGTTATTTTGGTTGAGGAAAATCTGTTTACCTCAGAATTAAGCTTCAATTTCAAACCTTAATCAAAATTAAAATGATTAAAGATGTTATAAATCATAGATAGAATAATAATTACGCAAATCATTGACTATATTTAATATAGAAAAAAGAAGACATAATGTACACTGCCAAAGAATACCCTGAGTTGTTCACTCTTGCTTTTTAAAGATTTATTGTTACTGTTTTTGACAGAGGGAGACAGAGACAGAGACAGAGAGAAGGGGAAGGCCTGTACAACAGTTTCCACAGTTGCACATCATTGGTTTTTCCACATAGTTTCATTCCGCAGGTGGGCACGGGGCTGCATAGGGCAGGAACTGGGCCAGGATCTCACCCCAGTGAGAACTGAACTGGGGACACTCCCCAGTTCAGAAAATGGGTCCGCACAGGCTGGGGCTGGAATTCGATTCTTAGTCCCCGGGGCTGCAAAGTGAGTGCTTAACCCACTGGGCCATCCCATCTTCCCCTGCTCTTGCTTTATACTACCTGATTATTTTTTTCCTTTTTACTATGTTTCCTTTTTAAAAATAATGGCTTTATTGAGATATTAAAATGTAATTCACATACCATATGATTACTCTTTTAAAATATGCAGTCCAATCATTTTTACTGTATACACAGAGTTTTATAATCATTGCCACCATATAATCTTGAAACATTTTTATCACCCCCCCCAAAAAAAATACCTCATATCCCTTAGCAGTTACATCCTACCTTCCTCCCCCATCAGTCCTTGCCAACCACTGTGTTGCTTTTTGTCTTTATAGATTTGCCTATTCTGGACACTCATATAAATGGATTCATTAAATATGTGACCTTTTGTTCCTGGCTTTGTTTACTTAGCATAATGGTTTAAAGGTTCATTTATGTTGTAGTGTGTAGCAGTACTTCATTCTTCTTTATTCCGTTTTTTGAATATACTACATTTTGTTTACCTACTCATCAGTGGATGGACCTTTGGATTGTTCCCACATTTTTGGATATTATGAATAATGTTGTGAACATTTGTGTACAATTTCTTATATGGATATATATTTTTATATCTCTTGAATATATGCCTAGGAATGGGATTGCTGGGTCATATGGTAACTTTGTGTTTAATAATTTGAAGAATTGCGGACTGTTTTCCACAATAGCTGCACAATTTTACATTCCTTCCAGCAGTGTACGGGGATTCCAGTTTCTTCACATCCTTGTCAACACTTGTTATTATCTGACTTTTGATTCTAGCCAACCTACTGTGTGGTTTGGACTTGCATTCCTTAATGACTAATGATGCTGCTTTATATTGTTTTTGTCACATACGGCTTTATTTCATGTGTTCTTATATTTTTAAAAATACATTTACTTTTTAGTATAATACCAGGAGTGTCAAAAAAAAAGTATACACATTTTAAGAGATGTTATCTATATATAACTTTTCGAAGTTGAATTAGAGTAGCAATGTGTAGTATGACGTTCACTCCAAAGATGGTGTGAATCAAATAAATGCTAGCTAGCATCACCATGAGACAGGCAGGACAATCAACATGGTAGGAGCACAGTTGTTTGAGGAGCACAAGACCCTTTTGAAGTGATATTTGAAATTTGAGAAAGTTGTAGAAGTACATCGATAATGAAGGTGTGACTATGCTATAGAACCTCCAGCACACCTAACAACTGCATGAATTCATGATAAGTTTGAGATGCATGGTAAATTGAAATGGCATGCACAGCAAAAATGTGGACACTTTGGTCATCATTGCTCAAGCAGTAGTTGACCGTAATCAGAAGTGTCTGGACATTGATGGTAACCACTTTGAGCATCAAATGTGACTTGCTTTCATCTTTTGTTATTGACATATATTATTACAATTTTAAGACAGGTTTTTTTTCATTCCTTAAAATTTGTATACATTTTTTGGCACCCTCTGTATATGTAATAAAATACACTGCTTTTTCATACATGCAAATGTGTTCTATAAAATTAAGCCAAAAGTCATAATATCAGTCCCCAGAAGACTTACAGTCTAGTAGTCAAGCTTTTAATTTCTTTAGTCCAGGAAGATACTATTACACTTTTACAACATGCACTAAAGTTGTGTATACACTCTAATTCAGTGATCTGCAGCTTCTGTCCCACCCATCCACTAGGGGCCTCTGATACTCTGGCCACTCACAGTGACTGATGGTGGTTGGATTGGACGCATTTTCATAGTAGTGGAGGAAGGGATGGAAGAGGAGGAGAGAGAGTTTTGTTGAGGACCACATCTCCAAAAGCATGAGCAAAGAGGTCGGAGCTGATGAAATATGAGAAGCCAGAGAAACTCAGAGGAACAGCTTTGAGATCAGAACTCAGTCAGAATAACTTTGACCGTGTCATTTCAGACGTTCCATTGCCATATTAGTGCCTCAGCGACAGTTTTATAGCCCTTCCCACAATGCACAGATTTTAATGATACCTGATTCACTTCATCTTTCAGTTGGAGTGCGATGAAAACAGTTACTTTCTGAGTCGTGCCCTCTTGGTTTTTGAGATCAGTAGTAGCTATTGCTGGGAATGATGGTCCAAGAAAGATGGAAATAAACATGTGGATATGCTGGGTGAAATGTGGGGATTCGATAAGGGGTTAAGGAGCAATTTATAAGGCCCTAGCATATATTGTTTCATTATCGGACAGTTAGTTGAAGCTGACAGCTCTGATCTTGGCTGTCATCCTTAAATTTCCCTTATTTTGCACCTTCTACCCATGAGATTACCAATTTTTGAATCTATTACAGAAAACTCATCTAGTCATTTAAAAGCTAAACTGAGAGGCCAGAGTGAAGGTTATAGTGGAGAACAGATTAAAGACCAGTGAAAGGATGAAAGTAATTCCTATGGATGGAAAGCAAGAGGGAAGATCAGGTAAGGCATTGATAGAGTTGTAAAAGCTAAAATGAAATAGAACATTTCCATAAAGGCAGGAAATGACACTAATAGTACTAGTAATAATTCCTTACATGTGTCTATCATTTCACAGTTCAGTGTTCTTGTCACACTTTGAAAAGTCAAGGATATCACTGCTGTCCTTTGCATAGAAGGAAGCTCAGATACAGATGGGGAAGGGGATTTCTTCAGGCTCTCCTGGAAGTGGAGACTGGACTTAGGGTTTTGAGTAGCTTATTGCTTATTTCTGTGACAAATACTGGAGATTGGGTGGGAGTGCCGGGGACAAGCAGTTGGCCATAAATAGAAGCACATAAATAAACAGGAGGAGGTAAAGGGAACAGAAAAACAACTGTTATGGGTATGATGAGGCGTACCTCCCTTTGCTAATGGAGCTAGTACTGAAAGCACTGAGCACTGTGAAGGAAAAGATCATTCTTCAGGAGTAGGTGACAAAAGAACCTGAATTCCTTGAATTCATCACACATCTCTTGCCTTTCTCTTTTTATATGTATTGTCCTTCTGCCATAACATCCTCCACCTGCTTATTTGCTTGGTCGGCATCCTTCCATAAAAATATCCACAAACACATACATAGGGTGACCAGATGCCCCATTTATCTTGGCCAGTTCTAGTTGGTTCTTTCTGTTCCAGAATGAGCCATATCATTCTCTCTCCTGCTCGGAATGTCCCAGTTTGGACAGTATATTATATGGTAACACATTTGCCAAGAATTTGGACTGTTTTAAGGATTTTATTTGTTTGTTTTTGTTTTTTATTTTATTTAATTTATTTTTGACAGAGAGAGAGAGAGAGAGAGAGAGATACAGAGACAGGGAGAGAACTGAACTGGGAGAGCTCCCAGTTCAGCATATGGTTCCGCACGGGCCGGGGCCGGGATTCGATCCCCGGTCCCCGGCGCTGCAAAGTGAGCGCTTAACCCACTGAGCCATCCTGGCTTCCCCTAAGCATTTTATATAAGCTATTAATTCAATGATCACTTTTTTTAAAAAAAACAGTAATTATAGTTGACCTTTGAACAATTTAAGGACTACAGGTGCCAACCCCCTGCACAGTGAAAAATTTGTGTATGACTTTGACTCCCCCAAGACATTACTAATAACTGGAACCATAACATAAATAGTTGATTAACACATATTTTTATGTTATATGTACTATATACTGTATTCTTACAATAAGCTAGAGAAAAGAAAGTGTTATTAAAATCATAAGAGAACATACATTTACAGTATTTGTTGAAAAAATATGTGTATAAGTGAACCCACACAGTTCAGACTCATGTTGTTCAAGGGTCATCTGCACCTTTTACCAATTTTATATCCTGAAAAGTGAGACAGAAGTTAAATAACTTTACCAAGGTCGCCGAGCCTCTGGTGCTAGGACATGAACCAGGTAGTCTGACCCTGACCTCCCAACAACCAGGCTATTTTGCCTGTCACAGGCTTTACTTGGGAAGGCTTCCTCTGATGCCCTGCTCTGCCCCTCAGCCTGGCTCCAGGTTTCCTGTGTGATGCTGTGAGGGCGCTGGAGATTCTCTCACTGCTCATCCCCCTCCGCCCCTAGCACCTCACACTACTGAGAGCTCAGTAAATCTGTTGAATGACTGGATTGAGACAGATGAGAGAGTCGTTGATGTGTGCCACAAGGACTATTAAGCTGAAACAGGCCTTCAGTTGAGTAATTTTGCTCCTTTTTAGATGTTTTTCACCTTATCCAACCTTCAGAGGTTATTTACCTTCTCTCCCTGGCTTAATACTGTCCCCAGACATACCCAATTATGATGGCTATATTCTAAAAAGGGACATCTTTGAAAGAAGTGTATTACATACTTCTTTGTTTTCTTTAATTCTCCTGTGGTGTCACATTCATTGGGCAATTTATATTTCCTTTTATGTCTCTAAAGTAATGTTTTATTTTTAGATAGTTTTAACCCAGAGGGCACTCCAAAGACAACATTTCTGAGTTTGTTGTAAAGGAATGTATACTTTTTTGAAAATACATATTTCGCAGTTTGCTAAGGGACTTTCTCAAAGGACTAGGACAGTTGGGTAATTGGGAGATGACAGTGTTTTTCTCACCTTGACTTTATTGTTTTCCCTTCTCTCCTCCTCACAGGAGCTATTCCTGAGGTATTGTAAAAGAGAGGCATGTAGTGATTCATTCAAAAAACTTCACGTTCCCTTTGTGTCCCTAGCTAAGACCTTTTAGACTGGCAGGTGAAGCTCTTAACATGCTTATAGGGAGGGAGCAGAGGTTTCCTCTTCATCCAGGAAGCTTTCAGTCACTTATACAGTGCATACCCCAGTGTCATGGAGGGTAAGGTTTTATTTTTAGTCAATAAATTTAAAAATTTTTGGATATTAAAAAAATTATTAGGAATTTTAATCTAATAAAAACCAAAGAGAACCACAATATCATGAGCCACTTGTACTCAGCATCAACATTTATCCACATTCTACCATCCTTCTAGCCAGACTTTTTTACATAGGTTATGACTGCTAGGCTATTTGGTCAATTGGGTTTTTTCCCGATGCTTGGGTTCCCTTTAGTTAGACTTCATTTACTCTCACTGAAAAAAAATCAATCTGTTAGACCTATTCCAGCCACTTGTCCCTTCTTTCCCTCTCCAGAGAAGAAATGGCTTTACATCATGGTTTGAAGCAGGAAGCTGTGAAGTTATCTCATCCTGAAATGGTACAGGTCTCTATCAGACGACACAGCATCAGAGAACAGGGGAGGCAGATAGGGGCAATTCCGCCCAGAACAATGAAGGCATCAGAGCTGGTCTTTGAAGGTTATTAACTTTTGGAGAAGCTTTTGGGTGGATGGTGAAAGAAATAATAATTGCACTTTTTAAAATGATAATGACAACAATAGCTAACATTGTTGGCATGCTTACTACATACCAGGCTCTGTTCCAAGCACTTTACATATATTATCTTGTTAAGCCTTAAAACAACTGAGTGAGGTGCAGGGACTATTAATATCCCTGTTTTACCAATAAGGAACCTGAGGCCGAAGGGAATTAATTCACCCAAAGACATACAGTATAAGATGTCTACAGGAGGTAGACATTCAGCTATTCCTGAGATCACAGAGTAGGAGTGGAGGGCGTGGAGACCCACTTTTTTTTATTAAGGAAGCCATAGTGCAAGAGGGAAGGGGCTTTTCCTGGATGCACAGCTAGTGAGTGGCAGGCTAAGGCTTTTATCCAGGAACCCTGACTTGTACCCGATGGGTTTCAGTTGTACCGGGTAGCTGTATCCTCCACTGCCAGAAGCACCTCAAGAGGCCTTATGATATCACTTCCTACTTTTCTTTCAGTTTTTGTTAGGATTGACTCTTACTGTCTCTTCCTTCCAGAAATATTTCTTGCTTTATTTTTATCTTAACTCTGCAAATTATTGAACTTTACAAACACAGAGACAATACAGCCTATTTAAGATATGCTGCAAAGTCAGTGTAGAGCTGGGGGAAGAGTCTCCTGTCTCCTTATATGAAACTAAATACAGTAGACTCTCCATTAACCTGGATTCAAGTAAATAGCAAAAAAAAAAAAAAAAAAAAATTTTGCCAGTTGCTTTAGATTATGCCGGTTGTTTCAGAGTGCTGGTTGCTGGAGTTCTGGTTAATGGAGAGAGTTCTGGTTAATAGAGAGTCTACTTACATTTATCTGTAATCTGCCAGTCCCCACGGGTGCCAGTTAACTGAGAGTCTACTGTCTAAAATGTATTCATTTCTTTTTTGCATTTCTTTGTCTGCCACCAAAGGCATTACTCACTCTGGTGGTTATTCATTTTCTTATTTTATTTTTCTAATGGAAAAAGTCTATACAAAGCAAAAATTCAAAGGGAAAGGAACCCTGAAACACATCACTGATTCTCAGATCCAAGGCTGCAACAAGAGATGGGAACGTGATTGAGTTATAAGGGTTTTGCGTTTCCCTCTTTATTTTTAGTGCATGTTAGTGTATGCTCATGTTTGTTTGTTTGTTTGTTTTTTACCTATTCACTATGTAACAGTCCATTATAGTAATTATTTCTTGACCAAATTTGGCCACTATACGCCTCTTTAGTCTACTTCCTGTGACTTCTAGCCACAGCCATAGTCTTTGAGTATTTTCTTGCTTTCTGTGACAGTAAGATGCCCCAGTAAGGAGTCACGTTGTACATTCTTGATAGATATTTTTGTTAATAATTTTATTTCTTTGTGGGAGAACAAGGGTGGATTTTAGAACTCTTTGAATATATGGATTTTTAGAACTCCTTGAAAAAACTTGAAAGCCATTAGTTAGATCAGTGTTCCACTTGTGATTAAAAATAAAAGTATTTCAGCCTTCAAGGGCAATATTTTTAGTGGAGCCTTATTTTGGAAATGGAATTTATAAGTTTTCTAAACCAAGTGTTCCTTTTTTTTTCTCATTTTATCTTTTCTTTTCTTTTTTCACCTCTTCCACTTATTTCTGTCTTTGACTGCTGAATCACAGTTTTAAAAAAGAGGAAGAGAAAACACACTGATAATTGCTAACTAAGGATATTTCATGAGAAGAAATACATGAAAAGAAATACAAAGAAATCTCAGATACTGGCCCTGAGCATGGTGAAAAGGATGGTATATGCAGTGTCCCTGTCCTCTGTGGCCTTCTCTGCTCCTTATGTTTGAGGCTGGCTCTCCTTTCACCGCTGAGCTCCTCTGGCCTGTTAGGGTTGGCTAGAGGTAAAAGCATCTTACTTCAGAGCCTGGTATGCCTGGAGCCACATTTCATCTCTCTTAATTTCTTGAGCATTTGAGGGTTTTTTTTTCCTATCTGTAAAGTAAAGCAAAATCACCCTTGTGAATTGGAGGTGAGAATTAAATGACAAATTCTACGTAGTATAAGCACAGGACCTGAGCACAGTAAAGGTTCAACAGTCATTGAATTACTTCTGTTTTGTATTGTATTTATTTATACTTGCAGGATATGTATCTGTCTTGTTTCTCTAAACTTTCTTATTGTCAACTATAGGACAACTAAAAATACTGCATAAAATAAGCTAGAATAAGAGCATACTTTTAAACATCATCCATGTGAAACACGTCTAGTTTTCCTCCATCGGACGAGGTGTACTTTCACTGCCAGAGGTCAGACATGGAAATGAGAGATGACATTTCATGTAGCTAAACTAAGTTGACCCAAATCCAGCCACGACCTTGTTAGCAGAAGGAAGAGCTCTTCGACCAGGAAAAGTGTGGTTTGGCCATGTCGTGGATTAGCCACAATCTCACATCCCACTTCTGTGGCTTTGGAAAGACTGGCCCACTTTGTACTTTTTAAGTAACAGAATGACTTGGGAAAATACATACGTTGAGAAACCCTTGTCCTCATCCTAGAAATCTTATACTCCTACTTGTAAAAGGAAATTCAGAATGCTGGGAACCCCGGACGAGGAACACTGACCTTGACAGTCTTAACTCTTCTCAGCGTTCACTCAGTGCCCATCAGCAGCAGTTGGCTGCACTCCTACCTGATTCACCCTATCCTCCCTCTTCTCTGGACTCGTCCCTCATCATACTCTATGGCTGCGACTCTGCTTTGTATCTTCTGGACCTGCTCCCCACTCCCCAGTTCCCTGGGCTGAATAGAAGCCTTGGTGCATTCTGCACACTGCCTCTAGGAGTTTCCTCATCCCTTACCATCGCACATTGACTCATCTTTCTACTTCTGCCCAGTTTGGATGATAACCCTACAGGATAAATATTCTGGAGACTGTTTCCTTATAAACTTATAATTATAGGAGGTGACAACTTGCTCAACTTGTCCAACCCTGGTCTGGGAGATCAGCTACTGGCTTCTACTGGCTTGGGGTTAACCAAGGGAATGTCTTTTCTTTCTGTTCTTGCTTGAGTTTGCTTGTTTTTATGCTGCTGCCCCACCCCCTAACAATGTCACAGAGCTGTGGAAGTATGACAATTAGCTTGTGACATTGCTTTTTAAGACAGTTTGTGCCAGTCCCACATCATCCACCCATTGCACCTTGCTTGGACGCCCTGGCGTTGCTGGTTAGCTGGCTCTAGGCCTCCCTCTAACAAGACTACAGCTATTCTGAGAGTAAGGACCATGGCCATCTTCCTTTCTTGACCTGGGCACTTAGTGTTGTCATCTATCTAAAAGATGTCTGAGGCTGCTGCCAGTGTAGCATAGCTCACTGTTTTACAGCAAACTTCTTTTCTTTTATTTTTTTGAGGAGCAAAGCTGTGTTCCCCTCCTAACTGCAATCCACTTTTATAGATCCATGTTAGCAGTTCATCACAAAAAGTGGAAATTTTGTGTAATTGGCTGTGCCAAGCAGCACATTTATACTGTATTTGAATGTATGACTTGGAATAAATATTGACATTCGTAACTCTTTTAAAGGACATGTCTGATTGACAATAGACAATTCAATAGCAGCTTACTAGATTCATTTCAGGAGCCATAGAGCTGTGGTAGTTATGATAGCCCTTGACATTGCTGTTTGGGACCATGAGAGAAGCTTATTCTGTCATTAAGATTGCCTGTGCCAATGCCACAAATTCCATGAGCAGCCATCCAATGTGTGCAGCCCCAGTCACCATGCACACTGATCCGTGGGATTGATGGATTGACATTCATCAAAATGATGTCAATTGTCTAATTTTCCAGTTTATGTTTTATACCTTCTCTATAATTTTAACTTTGTATTTGGAAATTTTTGTTAAAAATAGATTTTGAGCGTGGTTTGGTGGTTGCCTGGAGAGGGCGGAGGAGGGGGGGGGAGAGTTGTGGGGGGAGGTAGGAGTGGGCACCGGATATATGGTGATGGAAGGAGAGCTGAT
>PVKE010041662.1:0-14071 GCA_004027555.1 Craseonycteris thonglongyai | reverse complement strand
TCAAGAATTATAAAGAATTAGAGCAGTTTTAGGTTTACAACAAAATTAAAGGGGAGGTACTGAGCTTTCCCATATCCTCCCTTTCTTCACAATGCATAGCTTGCCTTAACAACTTTACTACCAGAAGTGTGTGTTTTTTGTTTTGTTTTGTTTTGCTTTTACCAAGGATGAACCTGCATTGATACATCATAGTCACCCCAAGTCCATAGTTTACCTTAGGGTTCCCTCTTGGTGTTGTATTCTATAGGCTTGGGCAAATGTATAATGACATGTATCTATTTGTTGTTGTGTCATACGGAATAGTTATAATTGCCTTAAAAATCGTCTGTGCTCTGCCTATTCATCTCCCAACCTGCAGCAACCATTGATCTTTTCATTGTCTTCATTTTTTGGCCCTTTCCAGAATTTTATACAGTGCAAATCACAGAGTATCTATAGCCTTTTCAGATTGGCTTCTTTCACTGAGTAATATACATATAAATTTTCTCCAAGTCTACTCATGGCTTGATAGGTCATTTCTTTTTAGTGCTCAGTAATATTCTATTATCTGGGTGCACCACCATTTATTTATTTATTCATTTACTGAAGGACATCTTGATTACTTCCAAGTCTTGGCACTTTGGAATAAAGCTGCTGCTATAAATATCAATATGCAGGTTTCTGTGTGGACATTCATTTTCAATTTTGTTGGGTAATACCAAGGAACATGATTGCTGGATCATGTGGTAAAAGTATATTTACTTCTGTAAACTGTCTTTCAAACTGTCTTCCAAAATGTGCGTTTTGCATTCCCACCAGTAATGTCTGACAGTTCCCGTTCTTCCGCATGCTCACCTCCCCTTGGCATTTTCACTTGTACATCTGAATACTCCTTAGAAACCATGCAAGCAAGAAGAGAGAACAGTGAAATATGGAATTGAGAGGAAACAAAAGAAACAAAAGATATCCCACATCACCCTAGAATTCTATATGCTATGAAATTATCCTTCAAAAGTGAAAGAGACTTTCTCAGACAAAAATTGAGGGAATGTGTTGCCCATAGAACTGCTTTGCAAAAGATATTAAAGAAGTTCTTTAGAGAGTATGAAAATAATAAAGGTCAGAAACTCAGGTCTACATAAAGAAGGGAAGGGTATCAAAGAAGGAATAAGTGACAGCAAAACCTTTATGATTCTTATTCTTAATTGATCTACTAGATATCAATTTGTTCAAAATGATAATAGCAACAATGTATTTGATTGTGCATGCTAATATGTATATCTCATGAGTATATATATGCTTGTGTATGATTTACGTATAAGTGAAATAAATGACAGGAATGATATATGGAACAGGCAGAAAGAATCAGGATTATTTTGTTGTTCTAAGGTACACAAAATATTACCCATGAAGTGGTATAGTATGATATGAAAGTGAACTTGGATTAGTTGCAAATGTGTATTGCAACTTTAGAGCAACCACTAAAAAGAAGTATAACTGATATGCTAAGAAAAGAGAGAAAATAGAATCATAAAATGCTCAAGCAAAACCACTAAAGACAGAAAAATGTTGAAGACAAAGAATAAGGAACAGAAAGCAGTAATAAATATGGTAGATATTAGTTCAACTATATCAATAATCACTCTGAATGTTAAAGGTCTAAGAGTGGATCAAAAACATAAACCAACTATATGTTGTCTGTAAGAAACTAAATATAAAGACATATGGAGTAAAAGTAAATGGATGAGAGGAATTTACCATTTTGATGATCTAACACTAATCAAAAGAAAGCAGAAGTAGCTATATTGATTTCAGAGAGAGCCGACTTCAAAGCAAGAAAAGTTATCAGGGATAAGGAAGTGTATTACATAACAAAGGATCAAGTCTTCCAGATCCTTTCTTAGCTGTGTTGTCTACTAGCAAGCTTATCAAAGGCATTCTTCATTTATATTACACTGTTTTTGATCTCGTTTTTTTTTCGTACTTTCTTAGGGTTTTCATTTCTGTTTACATTGTCCATGTGTTCTTGCATGCTATCTACTTTATCCATTACAGCCCTCAGCATATTCTTCATAGTTCTTTTAAATTTATGTCTTAATAATTCCAGCATTACTTTTATGTCTGGTTGTGATCTCTGTCTTCAAATCATGTTTTTTGTCTTTTGGTATACCTTTTAGTTTTTTCTTGGTAACTAGACATGATATTCTTGGTGGAAGGAATTGCTGTCAGTAGGTCTTTAGTGATGTATTGGTGAGGTGTGGGAAGAGAGGAAGTGATCTATAGTCCTATGATTAAGTTTCAGTCTTTTTTTTTTTTTTTAAATATTTTATTGATTTTTGACAGAGAGAAACAGAGACAGAGAGAGACAGAGAGAAAGGGGAGGGCCCAGAGCAGTCTCCATGGTTGACATTAGTTTTCCATATAGTTTTACTCCACAGGTGGGCACGGGGCTGCGCAGGGCAGGAACTGGGCCAGGAGCCTCCCACATAGGCCCCGGCAAGAAATGAACTGGGGGCACATCCCAGTTCAGTATGTGGGGCCGCATGGGCCGGGGCCAGGACTCGATCCTCAGTCCCCGGGGCTTCAAAGCGAGCGCTTAACTGCTGAACTATCCCAGCTTCCCTAAGTTTCAGTCTTGTAGTGAACCTCTGGACTGTGAACTTCACAGGGCTTCTCAGCTCTGTCCCTGCCTGTCCCCACCCACTGCCTACCAGCCCTTAGGTGGGATAGGAGGGCTAGAGTGGGCTGGAGTTAGGAGTTTCCCTTTGCTAGGTCATCTAGGTTCTAATACCCCAGTAGGTTGGGCTCTATTAAACAACTAACTTCCCCGAGGGCAGACCTTGTTAAGAACAGAGTGCTCTAGCATATTCCTTTTCCCTTCTGCCGCTGGAATCACAAGGGGATTTTTCTTCATTATTTACTGTGGGAACCTGATCAGGTTTCTAACGGTAAATTTCCCAACATTGTGGAGGCCACACTATGACTGGGTCCCCTGGGAGTTTTTAACTCTGAGTTGTCCATAGTGAGCCTCCAGTAATATGTCAACTGCAGTTCAGATTTTACTACCTTCAGTAATTATTCTTGAACAATAAGCTTCAACTAGAACTTTCCTACGACTTACGAATAATTTAAAGAAAACACCTCATTTATATATGTAAAGAAAGTATGATTTGATACAGATTTGTGTCAATGTAAAACTCTCTGAGGCCATTCTCATTTCAGTGTGTTTGCACATTTTTTTTCCTACTAGCCAAACTAAACTACCCTTTTCATTTCTTTCTTTGTGGTTAGATTATTTTGATTCTTCAAAATCCTTTTCTTTTTTTTTTCTATGATGTCACTTTCAGTTACTCAATTCCATTTTTAAATAAAACATTTAGCAGTATGTATGTCCTGTGTTATTTTGTATTTTTGTTGGTGTTTGTTCTTAACTCTTGCCTTTTTAATATGTAAAAATCCTTGAGAACAGTACTGTCTTTATTTTCCCTTGTATTACCCAGAGGACCTAGCAAGTGGTGGGCACATTGGAGTGATTGAAATGTATGAATTGCATCATGAAGCCAAGGTTTTCATATGATATTTCAGTTTGATTTTACCACTGTACATAACAGGAATGTTTACACACATCTTGGAAGGTGTATAAACTTTCCTCAAGCTTATGCATTGTTCTGTATTCTAAACGAGATCTATTTCAAGAATGGAGAAATAGAACAGTATATCTCTTGTGGCCACTTCTGTTTTCTATTAACAATAAATGTATGTAGGCTTAGAGATGGCGGTCTGCCATGAATTGTGTCAGTTACACTGGCTATTAATATTCCTCCTGGCATTTCAGTTTCTGTTCTGAGCAAGCATCCTCACTCATACTGAATACTCTAATTTTGTACCCAGATAAATACTTAGAGAGTTCTGAAAGATACTCTGGCTTTGCTTCAACATGGTTTCAGATGAATGTCAATGACACTTTGGAAAATATATCATTCAGATATAATTTAAAATAGTGAATCATAATAATTTCTTAGAATTTATATTCCATGTTTCTGTTAATGGACATGAATTTTTATATTGATTTTTTCGCTCATGAATGATTACTGCTGGGTTATGTCATCATCATCTGCTCTCAGAAGAGGAGGGATGTATCTCACCCAGTGCCAGCCAAAAGGTACCTTGTGCAGTACTATGTCTGAGGGGAGTAGAGGAACAGAAAGAGGGAGGAAAAATGGAAAACGATTTATAACCTTTTCCTTGCCCAAGTTGGAGGTACAACATGGCAAGGAGGCTGGGAAGAAGGGAAATGCATATTTAAATGTGGTATTATTCACTTTTAATCAAGGCTCAGAGAAGGAGAAAAAATTTCACTTTGCAATAATTATACATTTTTTGTTGTGTCAGTAATTAGGTAGATGAGCTTTACACACATTTATTTTTTATTTATTTTATTATTTTTTTTAAATTTAATTTTATTTATATTTTTTAATATTATTATATTTTATTGTTAAATTTAATGGGGTGACATTGGTTGGTAACAATCAGAATTTCCCAATGTACAACTCCACATCACATCACCCATGCATCACATTATGTGCCCAGCTCCCAGAATCAGGTCCCCCTCCAACCCGATATACCTGGTGCCAACTCCCCCCTCCCCATACAACTCTCCCTCCCCCCTCCCCCCTCCTCCCTCCTCCCTCCTCTCCAGGTAAACACCAAACCATTGAGTGTGTCCATAATGCTGGTTTACACACATTTTTAAAAGCCTTTTTCCCCCCTTCAGAACTCTTCTGTGTTCAAAAGACTCATACTGTACATGAATAAAGATAAAAGAAAATCACATTTATTTTCATAAAACCTTTTTTTCACAAATTTTGTTAGTAAATAATTGATTATATTTTTAAAAAATAGAACAAGAGTTTGTATTTAGAAACATGTTTATGAATATTATGGATTGTTTTTTAGATATTTTTGGTGGCCATGAGACTAGTAGCTTTGAATTATGAATTTTCTTTTGAAAAATAGCTCAATGATTAATTTGTACAGCCTGCTTTGTGATGTATAAAGCAGGTATCTTGGTGAACATCCCCTGCTAATTGCTCAGGGTAGAACAAATAAATAGTAACTCTTGTAATGATGTGAGTTTTAATCCTATTGTTGATTTATTTAGACTAATTTTTATTCATAAGAAATTTTTGAAATTAAAAATGGGACAATTATTGTATTAAGGTGCATGCAAATAAAATCATGATAATGGTGAACAGAATGATATAATCAAGGAAGGGAAAGAACATTGACGTTTTCCAGTTTGTAATTTTGTCTAATATGTGGTCTCAGTTCATGTGGCTTTTCACTATGTCTAATGAAACTATCCAGTTGAATGGGGAGATGGTTAAAAAAGTTAGGAGAGTTAAGTGTGGAGAGAGGATTGGGATAGGGAAGGGATGAAAAAGTAAAATGAAGCAGCTGCTCAACACTTTTAAAAAGCAAGTGTACAGTTAGGAGATATGGTAGTATTTATGAGCAATCTTAACAGCAAAAGATATTTCAGATTCAAGCTTAGACTGGAAGTAGAGAATTGGCAAGTAAAAGAACTAATGCCAAATCCACAACCCTTCTCTCAATGAGCCGTACATGACCTGTGATTTAAGTTTTCAGTATCCTTTTGTTAATAAGTTTGTTTTTTCCACAATAAACAAATATATAAAATGGAGTTAATGGCTTTCTTCTGCTATTAAACCAAAAGATCCTGGAGAAACACAGAAAGAGAAACAAAAATAAAAGATGGAAATGTTTGCTAAGGGCATCCAGCATGGTTTTTTTGGGGGGCGGGGTTGTGTGTGGGGGGGGTTGTGTGTGTGTGGGTTTCTAATTAACCAATTAAATGTGCTTTGTTCTGTGGCTTCCTTTTCTTTTGCTTAAATGTGTTTTCTCTCCTAACCTTTTGCTTTTAGCCTGCCTTTATTTTTTAAATTGTGCCTGTGAAAAGCAGCATTTTCTTGGAATATTTGTCGCCATTGTTCTTCTGTGTCAGACCTTGTCCATTCTTAGGTCTTTCTCACAAGCATGACATTCCAAAGACAAGCCTGCCTGCCTGCCTGACTTTTTTTTTTTACCTTAATGAAAAACTAATTAGAATATGAGTTGGAAAACAACATTTATGCCTTTGAAAAATTGTTAGCACAGCTTGTTTTATAGCTCTTATTTTCTAAAAAGGAAAGTTTATATTCTTTTTAAATGTAAAAGGATAGATTTCTTTATTAATCTTCTTTTCTTTGCTAGATATCTAATTCACTCATATCTTTATAGCTAGAAGATTAGGTTATAATCTTCTCCATTTCCTGTCCTCTTTTGAAAAAATAAAAAGAAAAAAAAAGTTGACTATTGAAGTGAAATTTAAAATTGTCAATGAGCTAGAAGCCAGTCATTTAGTAACTCATTTCCACTGTAACATTGCCCTGGCATTTTATGCTATTGTGGGCAGAAAGACTACAACTAGAGAGCTTTCTAGGTTTGATAGCAAGAATTATACTAAAAAAATTATGTTTCACATAATTATAAGCATGTTTTATTTGTTAAAGTGAGAAAAAAATAGCAGTAACTCCAATCACCCCTATGCCTCTTTCCTTTAATGCCTTTCTCTCTTTTGCCCAAATCTAAAGTCAGTTTGGAAGCAGTTAGAAGGAGATGAAAGTGATTTTCTGTGGAAGCTAGAATATTAAGTGCTCTGGCAAGCATTCGGATTTCTCTCTTAGGAGGAAAGGAACAGCATGCCAAATTCTTACCATGCTAAAAGACAGAGACTAATGGTTTGATTCTGAAAACATTTTATGCCCATGAAAACAAAAATTTGTGAGAATTACCACCAAACTCTTTCCCTTTGTGAACCCTGGGTTTTGCTAGGGGATTTTTAAAACAACATATATTTGGAAATATGCGTAAAGTTAATTTTCTGCTTAACTTATCTTCAGTGCATAATATTTATGATTTTTAACTGCCACTCACTTCCTTTCTTGGTAATGCCTTTCCACACTCTTCAGTTCCTGTTGATCTCTATCAAGTATCTAATCAAAGCAGAATTCAAAGTACAATTTGCAAATAAAAACCCATCTTCTAAAATTATATGCAAAGAAATAATCAAAAATACAAAATCAGAGCAAAATACAGTCATCTACACATTAGTGTAATAGCAGGATAAGTTAGGTTGACTGAGTTCAAATTCAGCTGTCACTTGCTGGTTGCATGGCCTCATTCAGCTTGCTCACCTTTACCTTTCTGCCTCTCCATTCCCTTGTCTGTCAAATGAGGCTGACAATGGATCTATCTCATTGTGATGTTTAAATAGGACAGCTCCTGTAAATTATTATTTTATTTTATTTTATTTTTTATTGTTAAATTTATTGAGGTGACATTGGTGGGTAACAATTAGTTTCTCATGTAAATTATTAAGCAGAGTATCTGACTCTTGGTAAGTGTTCAGCAGGGTTCATTATCATTTTTATTGTTATCATAAAAGTTTTCTTCACTGTAGGAAAATATAATCTTGAAAAAATTTTAATATCAATAAAATGCCAACATATAAAGCAGCATGCTAAATTAATTCATTTAAATGCCAAAATGAAGTACCGGTATAGTAAAATCTCAGAAGTTATAACATAATTGACCCAATCTATACTGTAAAACCTCACAATTCAGCAGTTTGCCAAAAGCAATCTAAATTAGTAAATATCTAAATGATAGAATAAATGATAAATTATTATACATCATTTAAGTACATATATAGTTAATTTATTTAAGTACATATAATTAATAAAACTGGGACAACAAAGTATTGTATGATTTAGTACTTAGTAGATTTGCTTTAATAACCTCCAAATCAAATGTTATAATTTTTAATTACTTGTAAATATAAATAGTTCATACTTAAGTGCTTTTTTCTGAAGTTTGTAAACAGATGTTATACTAATATTTTGATCATAAATAATGCAGACCAACTTTAGTTCAGGCTTTTGTTCTAACTACCAGAAATTCCCTGTTAGTATAGTTGGAATCAGTCAAATTGTAATGTAGCATTATATTTCCCAGGCAACTCTGAGGCCTCTATGTGCTATTAATTAAGATCAGCATGGACCCCACAGTCATGCTGAAGGTGGAATGACAAAAGAGGCAGCAGTGTTAGATACGGGCAGTTATTTTCTAAAAGCCATGTTTCTTCTTAACAAAAGGGACTGAAGTATTTATGGGAAGCTACGTAAGCATCTTGTGTTTGTCACACTCTTTCACTCCAGGAGCATTTTCACTTTGGGAAATACAATATAAAATTCCTTAAAGGTAAGCAAAAAGTTTATACATTTACCTCTTGGGGTTATACAATACTATACTTAATAAATTATTAAGATAGACCCAACATTGATTTCTAAGTGTGGAAAAATTGAAGGGTTAATGAATCTTTTTAATCTAGAGGAAGGAAAATTTTAAAGGATTATTAAGAGAGAAGCAAAAGGTGATTGTTTTATGGCATGCAACATAAGATTAGGTGTCAGTGAGGATCAATCTGAGAAACCAGGTTATCATCAGAGACCAGAATAAATTGTATTTGTCATCTTCTTGAACTGAACTGAGCGTGGTTTCTTAGGACAAGTACATAGTTTGCTAGAAGGGGGCTGGGACCTGGGATTACACCCATTCATTGGTTAGAACAGGTGCTAAGGAAAACAGCCTCAGCCTTATGGACTGTATAGGTATAGTCTTCCACTATCACCTGCACCCTCACATACACCCCTTGCATTTTCAAGAGGTTTGATGTGTCTGGGAAAGTAGTTAATGAGAAGTTAAGGCAAAGTATGAATAATTTGCCCCAGCAGTTAGCAGGGCTCATGTTAGGGAATCAAGAAAGTTTGTAGGGCAGAACTTGAGATGATCCTGAAACTGTGTGTAGGTAGGAGAAAGTCTTTGATGAAGCCATTTAGTGACCATTAGAGAAGCTGAATTGCAAGGTTGTGGTCCTAGCCTGGAAAGAGAATATTAAAGATCTAGTATTAGGTGGGGTTACCAATAGAATGCAAGATTGTAAGAAAGGAAGGCATAAGCCTATTTATTAAAGGAAGGTAAAAAATCAACAAGAATTAATCAGTGCAGGCAATTGGACAGAAGCTGTTGAACTCAGACCTGAAGTAAGAATTTGTCCTAACAAGGGAGAGGGGAGAAGAAGAGATGCATGAGGGAAGGGGAGGAGCTTGAGTCTCTACGTGGAGAAATCATATGGCGCTAGCTGTGAGGTAGAATAAGCACATAGTACTAAGAGGAGACAGTTGATGTTCTTAATCAATGAGAGAATCTGTAAGTTAAGCATTCTGAAGGACAGGACTCAATGGGAGAACAGGCTGATGAGAGAGGAGGGTCTCAGTGACACGAATGTTTCTGGGCCTAAGTCTTTGTGGAAATTTCTTAGCTAACTTCTGGTAGAGCAATCGTTCTAAAATGGAAATCTGATAGCTGCTTCAAGCCCTCCAGGGGCCCCATAGCACTGAGGGAAAAGTACAAATTCCTTAACATGGCTCACACGAGCTCCAGTTTGCCTTTAATTATTGTCACTTCACATAAACCACTAAGAACTAACCAGAAAATGCCATCTTCTCTCAAGCGTCTGTGCTTTGGCTTTATGCCCTTCTGGAATTCCTTGCTTGTTATGTTGTCCTCTGCATCACGCTGACCCTAACGCATCCTTTACCATTCATCGTCCTGGACTGTGCTCACATAAAATTTTGTGCATGCCTGCAGTTACAGTACTTACCTTTCATGCTGGTTGAACAACCAACTAGTCTTTGGCTTTAAATGAAGTTCTTTGATGAATGAGTAAATGCATGACTCAGATGAAACTCTGAGTGGAGAGAGTGCTCGCTAAGATTATCCCAGTTTGATGGTCAACTTGTTTGAAGTGCCGCAGGCCTATTAATGATAGCTTCCTGTCTGCAAGAAGGAGCTATCCAAAAACTTTCAAGAAATTCAAGGAACCTTTCTTAATTGGCTTCTGTTTCTCAATCAAGCCCTTTCTGGGGGTACTGGAGCCTTGTAAGGTCAGGATATATAGGAGAATCTGTTATTGAGAGGCTCTGGAATCCTAGGCGTGCCTTTGCTATAAGGGGAGCTTTGAGGTTATATATTTTGGGGAGAGGAGAAATCTGAAAGAAAGAATATAGTTTCTGTCTTCAAGACCCTGGTTGAAGGAATGGCATTAGGAAGACCTTCCCGAGCTATGATTTTTATCCATGTTTTTTGACGTCCATGGTGGGGGCTACTTGACAGATACCTGAAGGTTACATCAGAGTCTGTGGATTTGACAATGTGACCAGTTGTTGTTATGAGAAAACACTGTTTATTAGCTCCTTACATATATTTTTTGATTTGGCCTTATAAGAAAAATATTAATATTTTTAGATGTCCTCCCATAGTTAAACTGTCTGAATCTGGGGTAGAAAATTGGCTTTGGAGCAGTGAATGTTCGTATACCCTAGCCTCCCCTTGAGGGTCGGGAATAGGATGGCATACATTGGTTTGACCAAGGTGGCTTCCAAGTCTAAAGCAGTGGGCCAAGTGTGAACTTACGGGCAGAAGTGAAGGGTCAGGACCCGGAACCAGTTTGATGATCAAGAAAGTTTGTAGGGCAGAACTTGAGATGATCCTGAAACTGTGTGTAGGTAGGAGAAAGTCTTTGATGAAGCCATCTCTGTCTTGGGCAGGAGTCTGACAGGTTAGCTCATGTGGCCAGATAAAGCCTCTACCGGACTCACTAGAGAAAGGAATCTCTGTTCCTGTTGTGACCACCTGCTATGTGCTCACCTTTCCATTTGCTGATAATGTGCTGATACATTATTGAAATGGACACCACTTTATTTTTTTATATTAAGTTTTTCAGTCACAGTTGACATTCAATATTATTTTATAGTAGTTTCAGGTGTACAGCATAGTGGTTAGACATTTATATAATTTATACAGTGATCCCCAATTAGTCCATTACTCAGCTGGCACTATACATAGTTGATGAAACATTATTTGTATTCTCTATGCTGTACTGTACATTCATGTGACTGTTTTGTAACTATCAATTTGTATTTCTTAATCCCTTTACTTTTTTTCACCCAGCTTCCAATCCCTATCCCTCTGGCCACTATTAGTTTGTTCTCCGTATCTGTCAGTCTATTTCTGCTTTGTTTGTTTATTTTGTACAAGGAACACCACTTTAAATGAAAGTAATCACATAGAATGATTATTAAATTAATACTAAAAACAGAACATTGCTCTTCAAAGTACATTTCAAGGGAGTCTTAAGAAATGTCATTGAAAAAGTCTTGATATGCAAACAGCAACCAAGGCTCAACTACAACAGGAAGGCACATACAATCCATACAAGGGACCCATTTGGAGCACCCAGCTCAGGTGACCAGGGATACTGTGCCACTGGGCCCCACAGGACACGCACTACATTTTTAAAGTTGCCATAGCTCCTGATGATAGGTAAAGAAGTTTCGTTTCTGCCTCTAAGACAGGGGTGTCCAGTCTTTTGGCTTCTTCTCTAGGCCATATTGGAAGAAATGTCTTGGGCCACATATAAAATACACTAATTCTAACGATAGCTGCTGATGAGCTAAAAAAGAACAAAAACAAACAAAAAAAAAACCCTCATAATGTTTTAAGAAAGCTTATGAATTTGTGTTGGGCTACATTCAAGAAGCTGTCTTCGGCCACTCGGGTTTTACAAAGTGCTTATGACTTTTCTCTGCAAAGTAAGAGTTCCTTCTGGTTTACTGAATCCTAAATGATTTATCTACCTATGTACTTAGGCTTTCCGCACCATTCCCACTTACTTTCTACTTTCCTGAAAGGTAGCTTAATTTTATGGATGCTTTTAGGTAGGGATTAATTCCAAAGGAGCAGTTATAGAAGCCACTGCTTAATCGCCAATTTCTAAAATGTTTCAGAACTCTTGAAGTAATATCTTGTTTTGATTGGCTTCTTTGTTGCCATTCTAATTTTCTCCTTGATATTTAGATGCCTTTGTCTGTCAGATCTTGGTAGGATGCAATCCTGAAAATCCCCCATTTCATTTTTTCAGATCTTGAACTTCCACCATCATCTTAGATTGCTGCAAAACCAGTTTGAAGGAAAGACTAAAAATAAGTGAATCTTTAAAACTAGGAGGTTGACAGAAAAAAGCATAGGTTACAGGTGGTAAAATCCCCAATGATGTGATCGGCTTTCTTACGTTTTCTAAAGTGTTTGATTATAAAATGGAGGGAGAATAAAAGGAAATTTTAAAATATTTTCTTTTAGAATATTTTTATTATGAGTAATATTAACACGATTCAAATGAAAATAATTAAGAAGAGACTATAATACCTTTCCCAACTTTGTTTTACAACTTTCTGATTCTTATACAATCTATTTTAATCAACTTGGCTAAGAGAAAAACTGGGAAGTAGATAAGGATAATAAATGTGTTGTTCTTATGGTTGCATTGGCAAGAGGGTTAAAACACGAGTCATCTAATTCCCAGTACAAAGACTCTCTCCACTAGAACATGTTGTTGTCCCCATTGTTTTCAGGAACACCCTCTGTCTAGACAACAGCATGTCCTCATATCAACATAGTGTTCAAATTCTGTGCAGAATTATGACTGTTTGAGAAAACGGTGTGCTTGCACAGTACATACTGCATTGCAATATTTTGTGAATTGTCTATAAAATTGATATAATATGTATAGCAATAGTGAACTTTACTGCTCTTCTGGCATGCTGTTTTTAACTATATTAGTTTGATTTGAAAGGAGTGAAGTAGACTTAACTAGAACAGACTGAACTAATGTGACCTAACTGCTCAGGGAGTATTGTGAGAGGGCTTGTGATGCTATTTATATGTAACATTCATTTGAGGATATATTAAGAGAAGTGACCTTGGGAAGTGTTTTAATGTGCATGTTTTTTAAAAATTATAAAAAGGAAATGTTTTGTAAAAGCACAGGCTTAGAATTTTTCTTTTGTGGGGGAGGGGTGAATCTAAACAGTTGGTGTAGGCTTTTGTTAAGGAATGTTTAATACAAATTTTATTTACTGAAGCAACATACTATATTAGCTTAAATTTACTTCTAATATTTCTGGATTTCCCCCCCATTATCAGCCTTAGATGTGCTTATGTATACATAATGAAACTGTCTAGGTGATTTTTAATTCTAATTTTGTTATTTTTTCTTTTTATTGAAGTATAACATATATAGAGAAAAATACACAAACAATACAGGAAGAACTAAATTAAATTTCATGAAGTGAACTTCCCATGTAATCAGCACATTAACATCCCCACAGGAGCTCTCTTGTACCTCTCTTACTGTCACCTACCCAGAGGAAATTACTGTCTTGACTTACAACACCCTAGATTAATTTTGCCTTTTTTTGAACTCTTTATAAGTGGAACTATATGCTGTATATTCTTGTGTGCTGTTTCTTTCGTTCAACATTATGTTTGTGAGATGGATCTGTGTTGTGTGCAGCTGCTGTTTGTTCATTCCTGTTGCTGTTCAGTTTTCCATGATATGCGTATACCACAATGGATTTGTCTACTCTGTTGTGGATGGGCATTTGGGCTGTTTCCGGTTAGGGGCTATTGTAATCATTGCTGCCATGAACATTCTTGTGTATATCTTTGGTAAATAGATGAACATATGTCTGTTGGGAATGTACTAGCTGTGGAAATTCTGGGTCACGGGGTTATACACATGGCCAGGTTTAGTAGGTCCTACTATTTATTCAAAGTAGTTGTGCTAATTTACATTCCTATTAGAAGTATTTGAAAGCTCATATTGATCTATAAATTACAGTTTGCTTTTTGCTGTCCTTGATAAATCTTGGTATTCTTTTCACACTAGAACAGAGATTTATTTCATTCTCTTTTATTTTTTATATAATATTCCACAGAAACAGAGGTTATTTACTATTCCTCTAACATTGAGCATGAAGGTTATTTACTTTTATTTTTGCTATTAAAGTATTGTGATATGTCTTATATTTGGGTGAAATTTAACCTTAATCACTTGGCTAAGGTGGTGTTT
>PVKE010041661.1:0-14073 GCA_004027555.1 Craseonycteris thonglongyai | reverse complement strand
AAAACCACAATGAGATACCATCTTACACCTGTTAGAATGGCTATAATCAACAAGACAAGGGATAACAAGTGCTGGAGAGGCTGTGGAGAAAAAGGAACCCTCATACACTGATGGTGGGAATGTAAACTGGTACAACCACTGTGGAAGGCTATATGGAGATTCCTCAAAAAATGAGGAATGGAATTACCATCTGACCCAGCCATCCCTCTACTGGGCATCTACCCAAAAAACCTGAAAATCTTAATCTGCGAAGATGTCTGTACCCGCATGTTCATTGCAGCACTGTTCACAGTGGCCAGAACATGGAAACAACCAAAATGCCCTTTGATAGATGACTGGATAAAGAAGTTGTGGTACATCTACACCAGGTGTGTCAAACTGGCGGCTTGTGGGCCACATGTGGCCTCCGAGGTAATTTTTTGTGGCCTACGATGCTCTGAAATAAAATGAAAATAGAAAAAATTGTTATGAAGAAAATAGTGCTTAGGGGAGATTGAGGCAATACCATACACACAATTCCCTTATTAACCCTTTAACTACTGAAGACGAGTATACACGTGGCCCAGTCCCCTTCCTCGGGGCCTGTGGGTGTGTATAAATGCACTGACTCATTTCCAGCGCCATTTGTAAATGTGATGTGGCCCATGTGAATCCTGCCTGTTGCACCAAATGGCCTGTGTTTTAATTGAGTTTGACACCCCTGATCTACACAATGGAATACTACTCAACGATAAGAAAAGATGAAATACCTTCATGTGACAACATGGATAGACCTTGAGATCATCTTATTAAGTGAAATAAGTCAGACTGAAAGAATCAGGAAACATATGACCTCACTTATAGGTGGAATATAAAACTGAAAGTAACAAAGACACAGAGACCTATGGACATACTCTATAGCTTGGTGATTGCCTGAGGGAAGGGGAGGAGTGGGGAGGGAGAGTGGGGAGGGGAAGTGGCAGTGGGCACCAGCCTTTTGGACACACTCAATAGTTTGGTGGTTACCTGAGGGAAGGGGAGGAGAGGGAAGGGAGAGTTTGAGGGGGGAGGTGGGAGTGGGCACCAGATATATGGTGATGGAAGGAGAGCTGATTCTTGGTGGTAAGCACATAATGAGATACATAGGTGATGTAATGTACATTTGTACATCTGGAAACTGCCTAATTGTTACCAATCAATGTCACCACAATAAATTTAACAATAAAATTAAAAAATATAAATAAATAAGTAAATTTGATATCTAAGAAAATACAGAAGTTTATAGTAAAATTGGAAAAGAATTATGTGAACTATGACCCTTCAGGCAAAGTCTCAAAAGAAAAAAGATTGATAGGTTCAAATTTTATTAATATTAATTATGATATGTGATCATAATCAAAAGCCTCCCCATTAATGAAGTCCAAATATAATTGAAAAAGCAGAAAAGTAATTGTGATATTTTGGAAATATTTTTATTAATAAAATAGTCATTTTTGTTGATAAATGAGGAAAATATGAATCCCAATTAAAAAATAAAACAAGAGTTAAGGATATGAAATTTAAACTCTCAAGAGAACAAAAACAAACTATTATTAAACATATATATAAAACCTTATTACTTCTCAAAGAAATGCACATTAAATCGATAAGAAATGCACATTAAATACTACATTTTGTTATCAGAATGAAATTTTTTAAGTTTGATGTTATAATATTTTTAAAGGCTGAGGAATAGGCATTAAGAAGTTTAAAGTGATATAAACATTTTGGCAATTACTTGGCAATATACATCAGAGAACCTCTGACAAACAATTCTGTTGCCAAGAACTTAAAGAAATAATTGGAAAGTTAACAAAGAGATATATCCAGTAATATTTACTTTGCCTTGTTAAGAATATAGATGAAAAGAAAAATACCCTAAATGCTAAATCAAAGGAACTATTTAGGTAAATTATTTTAAATTTGTAAGATGAAATACACCCAGAAGTAAAACAATAATACAATAATATACATGTTTATTTATTAATATCCACATTGCATAAATGAAAGGCAAAATATAGGCTTTAAAAATATTACAGTATCCCTTTTGTGGGGGAAAGTCTTACATGATTATGAAATCACTGTCAGTATTTATTTGCTTCAGGTTGTTTGGTAATTACAATATTTGTTTTTGCTTACCAATATTTTAAAAAGTGTATCCAATAAATGAAATTTCTTGTGTATTTAGGAAATGATACATATTGTATAATTAAATATGTACTAGGTAAAAGGAAAAATAAGTTATCTTAGCCTACACATAGAAGAGGCTTACTAAGTCGAAGAAAATGCACAAATAATAACACCTGAAAATAATTGTCAAATGCTTGAGAAGGCTGTTGTCAGTGGAGGGAACAACCAGTGTCATATATATATATATATATATATATATATATATACACACACACACACACATATATATATGTATGTGTGTGTGTGTGTGTATATATATATAGATATAGATATATGTATATATCTATATCTATATATATATTCTGCCTATGTGTTACTAAAATTAAATATGTATGTATACAGTGGCCATATTAATAAGCAAATTATCTATTACTTTTTAAACATTTCTATAACTATGATAGCTAGTAAGACTAAAGTTTTGGAGTATTCAGTTTAATTCTTGTACAAATTGTTTAGGCATATCTGTTGCATTTGCTTTTACAAGAGACTCTTCTGTCACTTAAACAATCATAAAAGAGCTATGTACATTAAAGACACAAATGCTTTCTTAGGTTATACACATTGCAAATATTTTTCTCAGTTATGTGCCTTTTAATTTGTTTAGGCTGCTTTTTTTAAAAATTAGAGTGCAAAAGATACTTTTAGGTTGTCATGACTACCAAAATTTCTATTTGTCTTTTCTTGCTTAGGAAAGGATTTTTTTCCCTCTTGGTATATTATATGATATACCAAATTATACTTTATACTTTAATTTCCTAATAAGTAAACCAACATAAATGAATAATGTTTTATTTTCCTACTGATTTACACTGCTTCTCTTATCATAGTTATGCTTGTTTCTGGATTTTCAGTCTTATTCTAACAATCTCTTTGGCCATTCTTGTGCCAGTGCTATGCTGTTTCAGTAATTATATTTTCTAATGTGTTCACTTATGCAATATAGTAGACTCTCAGGTAACCAGCACCCATGTGGATTGGTAGATGCTGGATAAATGTAGTTTCTGGTTTCTTGAGGGTTACTGTTAAACATAAGCCTAACTAATACTACACCTCATACTATACCATATCATACCAAAAATTCTGTTTTGATATTACTATTGAAATACAGTAATAACATGTCAATTATGACAAATAAAAATAAGCTTTATGTAACAGTTTTATTTTAAAAACTGCTTTGTGAATATAGTGTGTAATTTTACTAAAATGACAGTCAATAAACTTTTCAACTTAATTTCACTAACAATTTTTTTTAACTTTAGGTAACTTAGAAAAACACACATACACACTTAAAACTTACAGTAGGGGGAGTTTACTGGGTAGACATTGCATCAGGATCATCATGATGCTGTAGCTTGGACAGGATCAGGAGAAGTAGATGTGGAAGAATTTGGATCTACATCAGTAGATGATGATGTACTGGCAAACTTGCGTGCAGCTTTCTTTCTTTTTTTTTTAAAGATTTATTTTATTGATTTTTGACAGAGATAAACAGACAGAGAGAGACAGAGAGAAGAGGGAGGGCCCAGAGCAGTCTCCATAGTTGACAGCATTAGTTTTCCATATAGTTTCACTCCATAGGTGGGCGCGGGGCTGCGCAGGGCAGGAACTGGGTCAGGAGCCTCCCACATAGGTCCCAGCAAGAACTGAACTGGGGGCACACCCCAGTTCAGCATGTGGGTCCGCATGGACTGGGGTCAGGATTCGATCCTCGGTCCCCAGAGCTTCAAAGAGAGTGCTTAACCCACTGAGCCATCCCAGCTTTCCCACGTGCAGCTTTCTTGAAAAGGAACAAATATAAGCTTGTTTTGAGACCCTATGCCTCTCATGCAAAGTTAGGTTTTACGTGATCTGCAGCTGCATAACACATTGATATTTAACTTTTATTTAAAATATTTCTTCAATATTTTGCTGAATTTTGAGACTGTCGGTTGCTTGAGTTCCAGTTTAATGGAGAGTCTGTATATATTTTTTGTTTGTTTGTTTATTGCTGTCTAATTTTTCTTTCAGATCAAATTCTGAATGACTGACAAAATAACCTCATTTGAGATTTCAAATTGCATTGCATCAAAATGATACAATTTAACATACAGAAATTGGAATCTTGTCATTGTTGAGTCTCACATATCATAGGAATGTAATATGACTTACCGTTAGTCAGATTTGTATTTAAAACCCGTGACATTACTACAAGAAAAACTATTATTATTTTATTGGTTGAAAACTCTTCAGTCTTTATAAGTGATGTTATGACTTGCTAATAAGAAATGCTTTTATTATTCACAGTTACTATGATGTTGAAGTTTAAAACCTGTGAACTGGTCCACTTCACTGTTCTCTTGATAATGATTAACCTTATAGTTTCAATTGCAATTTATTCTACAAGAGATTTTATATCTGTATCTTAATACCCCTTGCACTCCACCACCAAGATTCAATAATTATCTTGAACAATGTAATGAATAGCCTTTCCTAGGTTTCCCCCACATACCAAAATGCATCATATTCCTACCCTTAAATGTAATTTGTTACATGTGTGTTTTTATCTCAGTTATTGTTATTACAATCTATCCATTCCCTCAGGATGTAAGATGAATATTTCTCCAGAACATTTTTTATTCATCTTCTAAGATCCTATCAATTATCAACCCCTCTTATTCTTCAATTCAGGTTTACACTGTGCCACTACAATCATTTTAAGAATAAATTTTTTAGTGTCATGCTGAGAATGAACACAATCATTTGTTACTTCCTGATGCCTGTAGAATAAAAAAATGAAATCTTTAGCATAGAAGAGTAAGAAATAACTTGACCAATGCACTTCTTGGTTTTCATTTCTATCTTTACAAATCAGAACTGCATTTGTGCTTCAACCACACTAAATTTGTCAAACTTACTCAAACTGCCACACATTTTAGCACCTATCTGCAAATGGTATTTCTTTTTACCTGTAATGCTCTTCTTCATTTTTCACTGTATAGGGTGAACATGAATCATTCTTCAATACCCAGGGCCAGCTTCTGCTGCTTTCCTCAGCTACCCAGATAGTGTTAGTTAAATGACATAATGTATTAAGTAGTTAGTACAATGCTTAGCACCTAATAATTTTTAAATAAATGGTAATTTCATCATATCACTTTGTGATATAATGACAAACGTAAGCATATCCACCCCACCTCAAGACTAGAATTTGTAAGAAGGCATCATCAGCATCTCAAGCTGATTTCTGTTGGGTTTATTTCTGCACAGCTTGGTGACTCTTTCTTCATTAAATAAATAAATACCACTTTCAAATTGCAGACAATTCAGTATTTTAGTATAAAATTTAATTACCAGTCTTCTTCCAATTTATCTTTTTAAAGACGAGCTAAAACATGCACTAAGCTTTTATTTAAAGCTTCCCATGGGGAAGCTGGGATGGCTCAATGGGTTAAGCGCTGACTTTGCAGTGCCAGGGACGGAGGATCGAATCCCGACCCGTGTGGATCCATATGCTGAACTGGGGAGCTTCTTTCTCTGCCTCTGTCTCTCTTTCTCTCTCTCTCAAAAACAATAATAAATAAATAAATAAATAAATAAATAAATAAATAAATAAAGCTTCCCAAGTTTATGTTCTGAAATTCTGAAACAACACAATACCACAGTCTAAAGTTTACATCCAAATGGAGGAAAACAAGTCTTGAATTTTGGAAATGGATCACTCTCTCTTCCTTCCTTTAGTTCTTTATTTGCACTTTATTGATTTGAATTAAGTTGTATTTCAATTGCAGGTTTTAAATAACATTTATTGAATGTTTACTAAATGCCAGGTACCAAGCTAAGCACTTTATAAGCATTATCCTTTTAGTCTTGACCACAGTCTTATGAGGAAAATTTTACAAACTCTCTGTTACAAAGGAGGAAATCTGACTTTAAAAAGGTCATGTGAATTTCCCAAGTTTGTATAACATCTGAGTGACAGACACAGAACAAAAAACATTATCTGTAGATCCCAGACCCAAACTTTGAAGCATTGTTCTCTTTACTTCATTATTAGAGGTAGGCCTAAGGCAATGGTTGTCAGTGGAGATGGGGGGTGATTTTGTTCCTTGGGATATTTGGGAATGTCTGGACACATTTTTGGTTCTAACATCTTGGAGGTAGATGCTATTGACATCTAGTAGGTAAAGGCCAGAGATTCTTGCCTAAGATAAAACCCAAGACAGTCCTCCAACAACACAGTATAATCTGGTTCAAAATGTCCATAGTGCCAAAGCTGACAAACCCTGGTTGGTCTAAGGTAGAGATAGAATGTTCTAAAACTATGAAGACTCACTTAGAAGAATACCAAATAAAGAAATGGATAGGGAAAACGTTGCCCACAATCAGTTTTTCTAATATATGGTATTTGTTTTGTTTATATTTTCGTGTAAGACAAGCATTATCATAAAAATACTATTGTTGGAGTGCCTATTTCTCTTGTAGAACTTAAAATGCAACTCTCAAATTGTTCAGAGAAAAAGATTACAGTTGACACTCATGTAAAGATGAACATTAAGCAGGAATACGTATTTTTGCATATCTACTTTAAAGTTTAAGATTTTCAGAGCTTATTAATAGTGGTCTTAATTATTTTAGTAAATGGATATTTTTCTTAGCCTGAATTATAATAATGATGAAATTCCAAGTGACTCAGCAGTCTAATGCATTTTTGGGCTTGATGCTTTCATTTTCCTGAGGCAAGAGTGATCTCAGTTTTGTTCTGATCCCAAGACTTATTCACTGAAGGTCTTTAGATGGGCAAAAGAGTGTGTGGAAACCCATTTTTAAAAGTGTTTCATAGATTCTAAAACATCAATTAGTAAAGTTATGGAGGTGTTTTTGGATTAAAATTTTCTTGGTAAGAATTTATTTTTTATATTTATTATTTAATTAAATTTATTAGGGTGACATTGTTTAGTAAAATTATATAGGTTTCAAGTATACATTTCTATAATACACAACCTATATATTGCATTGTGTGTTTAACAGCCAGAGTCAGTTCTCCTTCCATCATCGTATATTTGACACTCTCTTCCCTCTTCTACTCATTTCTTGCCCCCTTACTCTCTGGTAACCACTCAACTGTTGTATGTGTCTATGAGTTTTTGTTTCTTTTTTTCTTTTTCCTTTGTTGTATCAGTTTTAAATACTATGTATAAGTGAGGTCATATGGTTCTTGACTTTTTCTGTCTGACTTATTTTGCTTAGCATGATAATATTAAGATCTATTCACATTGTCACAAATGGCAATATTTCATCTTTTCTTATGGCCAACTAATATTCTACTGTATACATGTACTGCATTTTCTTTATCCAGTCATCTCTTGAAGGACACTTTGGTGGTTTCCGTGTCTTGGCCAGTGTATTTTGCTACAATGAATATAGTGATATACATATCTTTACAGACAATTGTTTTCAGATTTTTGGGGTAGATACCCAGAGGAGGAATTGCTGGGACATATGTTAATTCTGTTCTTAATTTCTTGAGGAATCTCCTTACTATTTCCCATAGAGGCTGTATCAATTTACATTCTCACCAGAGGTATATTAGGGTTCCTTTTTCTCCACAGCTTCTCCAGCACTTGTTTTTCCTTATCCTGCTGATGATAGCTATTCTAACATGTGTGAGGTGGTGTATCATTGTGGTTCTGATTTGCATTTCCCTAATAGCTAGTGAAGTTAAATACTTTATCAGATATCAAATATCTGTTTCAGATATTTGTATGTTCTTGAGTAAAGTGTCTATTTAGGTTTTATGTATATTTTTTAATTGCGTTTGTTTGTTTGTTTATTTTTGCATTGTATGAGTTCTTTATGCATTTTGAATATTAGCTCCTTATAGGAGGTGTTGCTTGCAAATGTATTCTCCCATGCAGTTGGTTGCCCCTTTATTTTGTTGGTTTACTTTGCTGTCTAGAAGCTTTTTATTTATTCTATTTTTTTTAATGGTTAAATTTAATGTGGTGACATTGGTGCTTTATGTGCTCACTACCCAGGGTCAGCTTTCTTTTCTTCATCATATATTTGATGCCCCTCCCACCTTTGCCTTTAAGTAAAGCCCTTTAGTTTAATATAGTCCTATTTATTTAATTTTGCTCTTACTTGCCTATCTTTGAAGTCAAATTCATAAAATTCTCTCTGAACCCAAGTGTATAAGTTTACTACCAGTGCTTTCTTCAGTGCAATTTATTGTTTCAGGTCTTATGTTTAGGTCATTGATTTGTTCTGAGTTAATTTTGGTTTATGGTGACAGATTGCAGTCTAGTTTCATTCTTTTTCATAGGGCTTTCCAATTTTTCTAGCACCATTTATTGAAGAGGCTTTCTGTTCACAGTATTTTTTGTCTCCTTTGTCAAAATTTGTTTGGTATATTTCTGGGTTTTCAATTTGATTCCACTGGTCTGTACTTCTGTTTTTCTGCCAATAGCATGCTGTTTTGATTATTGTCATTTTTTAGTATAAATTGAAGTCAGGGAGTATGATACCTCCGGTCTTGTGCTTTCTTCTTAGAATTACTTTGGCTATTTGAGATGTTTTGTGATTGCATAGAAATCTGATGATTTTTTTGTCCTGTTTCTTGAAAAAATGTCATTGGGATTTTGTTGGGCATTGTTTTAAATCTGTAATTGTTTTGGGTAATATGGCTGTTAAAATGATATTGATTCTTCAACTGATGAAGATGAAGTATCTTTTTATTTTGTTAAGGCTTTTTCAATTTCTTTTAATAATATCTTATAATTTTCAATATAGAGGTACTGTATATCCACTGTTATGTTTATTCCTATGGATTTTATTCGTTTTTTTGCAATTGTAAAAGGAATTGTTATTTTTTTTCTGAAATTTCATTGTTAGTATATAAAAATGCAAAGGATTTTTGCACATTGATTTTTAGAACGATTTTATTTTAAAACCAGAGGTATCCACAGATTCACACTAAAACTCTTCACGGATAGACTGTTTTTCCTTTGCTCACTCAGTCACTGTTCTGTTCATGTAGTAGTCATTAAATATTTTGCTACCAGGGCTGGCTTTATGCATATATGCCCTACACATTGCATTGGAATTGTGCTTTGAAATTTCCTGTACTTTGTTTAATGCTCTTTTTTCATTGTTTTAAAATCCTTAACCAGGGGCTCACGTTTTCATCTTGTCCTGGGTTTTCAAATTATATAGCTGGTTTGTCTGTAGCAAGTTCATTTTGCTTACGTATTGTCAGGTTGAGCATTTGGAATATTGGAGGCAGTATTCCCATGCTCTCCTAATGGGTGAGTTTAAAAGCCAAGTAATCCCAATCTGATTAAATTGAATTTGTTTTTTTTTTAAAGGAGGGGTAGCCTAGGGAGAGTAATAATATACCTGTCTGAAAAAAATTAATCAATCAATAAATAAATCATTACAAGCGATGTTTGTTAAGAATTTAAATTGATAAAGCTGTTTCAATATCTCTTTTTAAATATGAACTAAACAATTTTGAAGGCCTTTTGCAATTAAAAAAATTGATACAACCCACTCAGAAAATTCTAGGAATTCTCTATGAAGATATTTTCCTTTTTTTTATTGTATATTATATAATAGTGTAGCACTGTGTTGTGCTACATATAAAAAAAATACGGGGAAAATACCTGAAGTGTATTGCATCTTTGCTTTGTTCTTTCCCAGATTATAAATTTGAGAGTGAATAATCATAAACACTTAGAAATAGCCTTCATTTAACTGTGCTGTATGAAGGTTTAGATTTGTTTTGTGGCAGAAGTAAGTTTCCGTTCTATGTACTTGCTTTAGGTAATTTGGATAACCTCTGCCTGAGAGGAGATTTGGTGCCCAGTTAGCCTAGAAGGAATGATCGATATCCTGTAAACCACGTGATGGATAGGCTTCTTTGCAGAAGGGAAAAGCTGACATCGCATATACACCCCTCTCTTGTTTCAGGTAGACTCTTGTGGACTTAAGTAAAAATAGAGGCAATGCTATTTTAGTTTCCAACATTTAGAAGTTGAAGCTCAGCATAATTCCAAATAATGCACATTTGCACATTTCTCAGAACTTAGAAAGTGTTTGTCAAAAACTATTGCTGTTGCTCTTCAGTTATTTATGGATTTATCTACAGTATATTGATCTCTATTTTCAATTTCCAATATAATAAATTAACCTGCTGACCTCATCCCTTCTCAAAGAGTGGTGTGTGGTAGAATGGGCATTGCGTTCTTCTATTTGCATAATTTTAAAAATAATATTTCATATTTTAGATCCCTTAAATAAAGATAAGAATTATAATGATGAGATGCCCTGCAAGTTTTAAAGTGTTAGCCCAGTGCATAGGAGACTGTCTTGCTATCACGTTTACGACACTTCTTTTGAGTTTCTAACAAACCATGTAAGGACAACATTTTCCTTTACTTAGAGCCTACTGTGTTCAGGAAACTGTACTGTCTTCTTTACATTTATTATCACAGTTGCTACAATGTAGGATAGGTATCTACTACTATGTACAGTAACAAGCTAACCCAAAACTTACTGGCATAAAACAGCAGTCATTTTACTATGTTTATAGATGCTAAGAAGAGGGAATGAGAGAATATTTTGAATAAGCATAGCAGAGTGTTTCGCAAGTCTGGGCTTTCAACTGAGGAGACTTGAATGTCTGGCAGTGAGTAGAATACTTGGGTGAAATTATTTGGGTTGGTAACCATCTTAAGAAAGAAGAAAAGCTGGAGGCATTATACTTCCTCATTTCAAACTATGTTCTAAATCAGTAATCAAACAGTATGGTACTGGCCTAAAAGCAGACACATAGACAGATGAAGCCAAATAGACACCCCCTAAATAAACCCACATATCTATGGGCAACTGATCTTTGACAAGGGCATCAAGAATACACAATGGGGAAATTATAGATTCTTTAATAAATGATGCTGGGAAAACTGAACCCTTATCTTAACACGGTACACAAATATTAACTTGGAATAGGTTAAAAAGTTAAATATAAGACATGAAACCATCAAACTTCTAGAAGAAAATAAGTAAAATCTTCTGAGCAATGATTTTTCTTTTTTTTTAGATATGACACTGAATGTGTAGGCAACATAATCAAAAGTAAACAAACTGGATTACATCTTCTAAATGGTTTCTCCACTCTCACGAGGGGTGGCTAGGTGGGAACATTAACCAGGGAACTTATAATCTCTCCCTATAGCTTGGGCTTCTCTCAGCCTGATAGACACCTTCAGAGAGGGAACATCCAAGAGAGACACAGGGGTAGCTGCATGACCTTAGTGACCTCACCTGAAGAGGAGAGTGCCATGCCTACTGGTCACAGCAATCTGCCTAACTTCTTATGAAGTGACCTCACTGTGTCTTTTCATGGGAGACATGGCAAAACATTTGTAGTTTCCCTTTAAATCCTCCACAGGTAAGAATTAATTTTCATTATTGCATTGAGGAAGAGAAGACTAAAGGATATTGGATAATCTTTCCAAGTTCGCAAAGCAAGTAAATAACAAAATCAAAACCCCAAATTCTGAGCTTCCTGAAGAGTAAATGTCAAATTAGAGAGGCTCAATTTCTACTGGCCTAGTATCATAACCTTGCTTTTAATTGTATGTACATAGATAGTAACCTGTGTGATTTTCTTTAATGTTCTGACTCCCCCCAAAGAAACATGAAAATTACATCTCTCTTGTTCCCGATATCCCTAAGAAAGAAATTAAGAGCTCAATAAATATTTGTAAAGTATATCAAAGTCTTAACGTTCTATTTCATCAAACTTGAATAAAGCTTAACTTACCTTCCCATAGACTTTAATGGTCCTGTACAGAATATGTGGCCATTATATCTCTTACAGGTGAATGGTTGGAGTTCTCTCCAATTAGCAAAACAAATGACTGTCTGGAATAACCTTGATTACATTGGCATACTAAATGTTGAGATTTGCCTGATTCCAGGAAACAGAATATTCAGAGAGCAAGTTTGTGTAGTTAATGAACCACCACATCAGCTTGATGGAAGACCATCAAAAATATTCTCACTTTTGTAGACATAGAACTCTATTATATGCTTTTTGTGAATTTGTTTGTTTAGAGTATATAGTTATTTTTATGCATATAAAAACTTGAATCCATGGCAACTCAGTCTTGCAAATTGTCATATTAAAAAGCTAAAAACTTTGGTGTGTATATATATATATGTATCTATATATATATATATATACCAATCAGTTAAATATTGAAAATCAAATCAAAGTAAGTTAGTATAATTTTCAAAAATAAGACTGATTTCCAAAATATCTCTAACAAATCTTCATCAAAATATGCATTTTCAAGATCTCATATTTTTCATTGACATAATTGTTGATGTAGATATATAGAGCTTGAATTTGTCATTAGCAACCATTTTTCATATAACTTAAAAATTGGATTTAAAGCTTGTTATGTATACATGCCAAATGTGCATACTTTTTTCTCGTACCACTTTCACTTAAGATTTTAGACTTCATTTAAGGAAAAATGTTACTATAATTATCTAAAAATATTTTTCTACTACTCAGCTTAACATATTAAATAATAATCACTCTGAAGTGCATTATTAACAAAGAAAATGAAAAATAAAATGGCATTTTATAGCCCAAGGTAACTGAATAAAAGAACCATTATGGTTATACTTTCTGAAACCCAGAAATTTAAAATCTAACAGAAAATAAAGGACATATAAGTAAATATTTATAAGTATATAGATGAAATTGTGTGTATATGCTTATACATAAATTGAATTGGGTGTGTATTGAGCTGACCAATGTGGCCTGTGTATGTGTATATAAGTCACAAAAAGGTGCAATGATATAGCCTACAAATATATCTAAACAGAGAAAGTTATTTCTGAAAAGTGTATTTGAGAAGTTAAACCTGATAATTACATTCACAGGATTTCTATGGAAGCATAACCATCATTTATCAGAAAAAAAGTAAAAAGAAAATGGCTTGAGAAAAAGGAAGGCTTAAAAGGTAGAGAGATAACTAATAGGTAGAGCATCTCTCAAATTCATTAATGAAAGGGCTTCATTTTTTTCTTTCATCAAAAGATTATCAAAATGCAGTATTCCTTTTTTTCCTCATTTGATCATAGTTTAAGAAAATGAAAGGTTCTCAAAGCTTTTGTTTCTTGAATGATTTAGTGCACATGTCAGGTAATTGAGATTCTAACCTCAAATCTTGTATCATGAAATGACAAGACTAGAGACTTTTGGTTAGTTTTATAACAAAGTCAGTTCTAGGTCTTGGAGTGAGAGATCATGCATCTATGAAGCTCATCAGTGCAGCTCAGAGTACATTTCTTAACTTGATGGTGAGTTTCCTTTAGCAAATATGTCTGTGTGGCTTTGCAGGCCACTATATGTAGTCAATTAATGCTTACTAGTGTTCAAGAGGCATTCATAACACAGAAGGTAAATTGTTTTGTGTGTGGTAGGCAAGATGCTTCAAAGTGCTCAGAGTTTAGCAGAAACTCAAATTTAGCCCTTCTATATGAAAATCAAGGACTGAAAATGAGTTTGCTATTAGCCATAAAAAGGCATAGATCTGACTGAGATATTTTAGAGAAAAATAGAGTTACAATTGAAAAGAGATAAACAGGGCTGGCTGGAAAAAATCCAGTCATTGCCAATATAACAACGATAGTTACGTGGTTGGATACTTTCCAGACAGCCCTTGTATTTCTACTTGTGTAAATCATTAAAATACAATACAGGTATTTTAGCTTGTAAATGTGAAGTTTGATAAAGTTTTATTTACATTTAAAACAGTCTCACATTATCCATGGTTTCATAAATATGATTCCAGCATCTGTTATGGCATC
>PVKE010041660.1:0-14076 GCA_004027555.1 Craseonycteris thonglongyai | reverse complement strand
ATATTAGACTTTAATTAACAGTACCCTGGGGTACAGGTGCACCCCAATGAAAAAAAACACATTTTCAAAAAGAGAATAAACATTTATTTAAAATCAACTACATAGCCTTCTTATAAAATAATTTCAGACATTGATCAAAAAAGGCACAATAATTAGGAACTCTCCAGATAACAATTTTGGCAAATTTTATTTTGATGCTCATTACAAATAAAAGCTCTGCACTTGGCGCATTGTACGCGTGATTTGCGGTCCTTGGACCTTGGGCAGAAAGAACACTTTCCAGATCTTGAATTGGAAGGAGTTTCCGCAGGTAATGGTCGTTTTTTTACCCAATATGTCTCCAATACTCACTTGTAGGGATGTTGGTAAAGTTCTGTATTGAAACCTTCCTTCCAAGTAGGGTTTTATAAGATCGAAAGCGAGAGACTTCAGGTAAGTGCATCTATTATTAAAAGTTTGCTTATTAGTGGCATTTGAGGACTGTAGTAATATCATGGAATTAATTCCCACGATATTGAGTAATCCATAAAATATGCAAAGGCTGCAGCGGCGAGTTTTGCGCGATACGCTGTAAGTATGGCAAACGTGTCGACTCCACCCTTTGGTTGTGAAAACTTATAATATCAGGCAAATTCACAGATTTATCTTTGTCTGCAGCATAATGCATAGTTGAAAGCATAAGTACGTTTTTCTTTCTTCCTTTGTTGAGCTTTGGAGGAACATATGAAAGCAAAGTAAGTTCATCATGAAAGGCAAACATTGATGTATTCAGGTTACGGTCTTTGATTTTAGTAAAATATTGAGGTAGCTCTGTTTTATTTTTTTTTAGTGTTCCAACTGTAGTTACATTTTTGGACAGCAGTTTTTGAGCGGCAGGTATAGAGGTAAACCAATTATCATATGTTATATTCCTGTTAGTGTTGTGTATTGTAGTTGACAGCTCAAGAGCAAAATATTTGGCAACGGGTATTCCTCGAGGAGTAGAATCCTTTCCTGTATATACTATGCTATTTATCATGTAATACGTTTTGGCATCACAAAGCATTAGTAGTTTAATTCCATATTTATCTGGCTTTGAAGGTATATACATACGAAATGGACACACATCTACCTCTAAAACCAAGCAACTGCTCATCTATTGTAGTGCAGTCAGAAGGAGATGTTTTATAGTTTTTTGTTGATAAAATATGTACATAAAGATGTCATACAACCTTCTTTTAGATTCATGCCGTAAAGCAAAAAAAAAAAAACATGAAAAAACGAAATAATAGGAAATAAAATCAAATTAAAATACTTACGTTAATCGTACCCTGGGGTACATGTGTGCCCCACAAACAGCGTGTCACGTTCACTCGCCAACAGGACTACCGTCCAACTGAGGTATTGGTGCGTTCCCCTGCCACCCGCAAATACACGAACGCACGAAATAAACCATTGCATTTTTAAAAAGTTACAAGCAATTTAAAAAATTTTTTTCATTTGTACCCCAGGGTACGGTTCTAGGGTTAATTGTACACTAGGGTTTCCTCCTTTGCAGAAATATCCCTGTTAGCACACAGGAGGCAATGTGAATGTACGCTCTTCCCCTTCGTGTATGCTGTGATCACCCCAGCAGGAGAGGCAGGCTGGCGATGGAGCCCCTGCAGCTCTGAATCACAGGCTCACTGTAGTCACAGGTTTCTACCTTCATGTTATCAGGCTTTGTGATCCAGCATCCCCCAAACACTTCCCAGGAACTTACCAGGAGGTAATAATTAGACCACCTGTTGCTCTGCCCTGAATTACTGTTAACTCACTTTACATGTGACTTTTCTTCTAATAGTATTATGGTAAAGAGGAGACGCCCTAACCAAACACCTGAGAGTGGCATCACCCAAAGTCACTCAGCTGAACCCTTGGTTCCATGATTCCTCCCACTGCTGCATATGCTTGCCTCACCTCATTTTTGTGCTAGCAAGAACATAAGCCTTCTAAAGTTTTTATATGTGTTTTGTTTTATTTTTCTAAATGTCTTCATTGGTCTCATTGCATTAACTCATTCTATTTCCACTTGCTATAACTAAAGCATTTTCCTCCTCTAGTAAAATATACTACTGTTTTGATAGTACTATCCAGTGAGGAGATGGGCTCATTGCAGAAGGCCATAGAGAATCAGGAGCTATTTTTATTGCATTACACTTTTTATCATGACAAATTCATGACAAAATTTGCATTTGAGAAATATTAGCAACTATAGATGTAATACACAGGTGCTGAGAAATGAGCTAATGCTAGAGGCAAGTGAGAAGCCAGGTGGCCATTTCAGTCTCCAAGATAAAAAAACAAGAAGGATTTACTTAGGCTGGAATGATGGCATAGCAACAGTAGGAAGGAAATAACCCAAGATATGTGCACGAATGTTAAAAACACTTAATGATTCAATGAATTAGAGGTAGGAGTATCAAACACATAAAGAGTTATATAACACTAGAAGACTAAGAATGGTCAAGACATACAAGGCAATGGAAAAAGCAAGGAAAGCCAGACTGGGGTGGACAGTAATTCAACATTCATCGTTCTTACTAAAATTTATTGAGGACTTACTCTAAGTACCAGGCATTGTGGTAGATCCTAGAGATGCCAGAGTTAGTAAAAAAAAATCCTTTCCTTCATGGAGCTTACAAACTATCCACATAGGATTGTAGTTAATCAATTTTTGTTTAAAGTGCTGCATATGGAAGTTCAGGATATTATGAGACAGGGAACTCAATCTAGTCTGATATCTAAGGGAAGACCTAAAGGGTAAATATAAGAAGAGCTGGGAATAGCAATGCATTCAAATGACATCCATTTGCAGTGTACTTTATTTGAGGTATACGTGAGAAATCCAACTATTGTCAAGCAACTCTGTGCCAGACACTTTACATATGCTATTTCACTCATATCATACAGCAGTTTTACAAGGTAATTATTGTTCCATTTCTAAATTAAAAAAAAAAATTGTTGTTTTGTGTGTGTGTGTGTTTTTGGGTTTTTTTTGACAGACAGAGAGAGAGAGAGAGAGAGAGAGAGATACAGAGACAGAGAGAGAACTGAACTGGGGGCATTCCCCAGTTCAGCATATGGGTCCACACGGGCCGGAGCCGGGATTCGATCCTCGGTCCCCAGCGCTGCAAAGTGAGCACCTAACCCACTGAGCCATCCCGGCTTCCCCACCACAAAAAAAAAAAAAAAGAACTTTAAATAAAAGACATTAAATTGACTATACTGGCAAAGGCAGGTAAGCACCAAAGTTGGAATTTGTCCCAGTTGACCTGCCTGAAATACCCTACTTTAGCATATTAGGAGTTTTTTATACTGAAGGAAACAATCCCTGCACTCACTCTCTTTGGCATTAGCTTCATACTGAATAAACTCATTTTCTTCTTTCTATACAAAGCTCTTAAAATATTTAGACACAATTATGTTCACAATCCCAGTTTTTAAGTTTTCACCACATTGTAAGCACATGTTTACCTAATCTAATCGCAAGAAGTCTTGCCTTATACACCACCTGTGGTTTATTTATTCTTCTCAACAAGAGAATAATAACATCATGTTATACTGAGACATGGCCTGATTTCTATTATGAACTTCATATACATATCTCAGTTCTCCATCCCATTCCTTTGTACATGCCACCCCCTTCCCTTTCAATCTCCCTCAGCCAACACTTCTCTTTGACTTTCCTTATTTTTCAATCTCAGTGCTCTGATAGTAATTATCAAAAAATGCTTATCACAACCTCCCTCCCGCCTGTTCCTTTTAGCCCTTTGCCTCAATCTCATCTCTATCACCTTCTCTAGTTTGCCTCACCAAGGATTTTAATTTGCTATTTCCGTTATTCATTAGCTACATTAAGGTTCTGCCCCTTTCTTGAGTTAAATTCCTATAGCGTTTTCTGTGCCACATCTATTTCATCTATTTCAGTCATCTATTCAGATACATCTATTTCAGTCATCTTTTAGCCAGATTTCTCATTAAAGCCTGCAAATAAAAGTTTGATGAAAAACAAATGAGTACGTACTATAGCAAACACCTGTGTGAAGACTTGGAACTCGAAAAGGATACTCTTTTACATTTTTAGAAAGAATGTACATTAGACATTTTCTTCTTCTGTGTCTGTGAGATGTAAGGATCATTGGTATGAAATAATAGAGTACATAAAAAAGTATCTTTAGGGAATTTAAGAAAATGTGTCAAATGCCTCTGTGACCAGTTGATGTTTTATGATTTCCTAACATGGATTTCATAACCGCCTTCAGCTTGCAAAGTCAGAGGCCTATGCTCTTCCATCCCATTAACATTACATCCCATTAATGTTAATGACCAAACCTAATGAGCCTCATTCTACATGTGAAGGGAGTGACGATTCAAACTGAGAGAAGACGCCTTAATTGTTCTGCTGCTTTTAAAATAGCAAATTCTACTAGATGGCCACACCAGTTAAAGTCTCTATACATTACATTCAATACTATCAATAGCAGTTTTTCTGACTATATGCTATAACACATTTATGGGGAGCCAAAACTCCTAGTAATTCTCTCTTACACGATACAACCAAACATGTTATACCACTTCTAAGGAGAGTAAGCTTTGGTATCAGGACATTCTCAGAACACAAATAGTTATACTTCCATGATGATAGTTTTTAACAGACGTGAAGACCAAAGACAAGAGAAAGCATGCGTACTTGAAAGACAACTGAGAATCACTCTTGAATTCATTTCCTTTTAATTTTCTCTCACTTTTAAGCCTTTTTCTCTACTTTAAATTTTACCCTATATATGAGGTATGAGGCCTGCTGGAAATGCCCCTCTCTTTGGAGAGATCTCGTCTCTGGGACATAAGAATGAGTAGAGGAGAACCATTCCATCCCTTTTTGAAATTCCTACCTTGTCATATGAAATGATGCTTCTTTCAGAAGTATACAGGAGACAGCCTCAAGCTTTCTTTCCATGCCACTCACTCCTCCCTTCCAAAGAGGATGTGTTACCAAATTTCTCAGTGGGGAGAAGACTCATTACCCACACATAGCCTGAGCTTTCTTCTTGCCTTTTGAGCAGTGGAAGGCATCATTGCTCCTTCCACTCATCTTCTTCAGTAGTAAGTACACCTGAGTCTACATCACTTTACAAAGTGTGGTCCACGTACCAGAAAAAAAAGCAACACCTCTGAGCTTGTTAGATATGTAAATTTAGTTTAATTTCAGGCCTAATGAATCTGAAACCCTGGAGTTAGGGCCCAAGAATCTGTGTTTTCACAAGCCCTCTAGGGGATCTTCATGCATGGCTACAGTTTAAGGAGTAGTATTCTGAAGCTTCTAAATTTTTAACATACAAATGAGTAACTTAGAAATATTATTAAACTGAACACTATGATTCTGTGATGGAACCCAAAGTTCTGCATGTCTGACAAAGTCACAGATGATACTGATGCTGTTGGCCCTTAGATAATTCTGTGCATATACTAAATCCATTGAATTGTACACTTTAAATGGTGAATGATGTGGTATTCAAGCTATATCTCAATAAAATTGTGACAGAAAATAGTGAATAAGATCACAGTTTCTGCTCTTGGGGAATAATCTGCCTTCATCATTATGTCTAAGGGTAGAATATGCCATGGAAAAAATCAAGGTACTTAACATTGACCTGGGTATATGATTTTCTGTTAAAACTTACCAGAAAAAATGGCAAGTTACCTAACATTAGAAGACTAAATGGGGACACCAAATCAAGAGAATAACTAAAATAAGGAGGCTATTTCAAACAAGGAAATTTACATTGTGAAAGATGAGAGCAAGAGAGAATTGGGCATTTAAGGAAGTAAAATAAATGTAGCATTCCTTGTAGGAGAGTTGGATGATAACTAGAGCATGTGTGTGGGGTGTGCTAGATGAGAAAATGATCATGAAGAACCAGTGACCCATGGTATAAACATGAAACTCATCCTAAGAATAAAATGGAGAGTTATGGAAGAGTTTTAAAGAGAAGAGGGAAGAAGCATTATTAAAATACCTTCTCATACATACACTATATTTGAATTTATTTGTCCTCACTAGTAGTTCATTTTTTTAACTTTATTTTATTTTATTTTATTTTTGACAGAGAGAGAGAGAAGGATAGATACAGAGACAGAGACAGAGAGAGAACTGAACTGGGGGCACTCCCCAGTTCAGCATATGGGTCCGCACGGGCCAGGGCCAGGATTCGATCCTCAGTCCCCGGCGCTGCAAAGTGAGCACTTAACCCACTGAGCCATCCCAGCATCCCCCCCTCACTAGTAGTTCTTGAGTTCCTATATGTATATATCCTCAGAATAAAAAATAGCTAATATGATGCATAAATGTCAAAAAACATAATTTGTCTGATTTACTAATTTGGCAACCCCCCAAAAAACCCTGGCAAATATCACTTTACTAATTTTACCAAAAGTAAAGTCAGAAGGCAATAGCCAGATACCATTAAAAGTAAAATCAGAAGACCATTACTAGACTGAATAAAATATTTGCAATTAATCTGTCAGAAAAATATTAATTTCCCAGTTGCATTTCTATACACCAATAACAAATTATTAAAAAGATGAATTAAGAAAATAATCTCATTTACAATTGTATCAAAAAATAAGAAGCAAAACCTAGAAATAAGTTTAACCCAAGAGGTAAAGGACCTATATTCAGAAAATTATAAGAGATTGAAGAAAGAAATTAAAGAAGATACAAGTAAATAGAAGCATATACCATGCTTATGGATAAAAAGAATTACTATCATTAAAATGTCCATACTATCCAGAGCAATCTATAGATTTAATGCAATCCCTATCAAAATACAAATAGCAATTTTCACAGAAATAGAATAAATAATGCTAAAATTGTATGGAACCATAGAAGATCCCAAAAAGCCACAGTAATCTTGAGAAAGACAAACAAAATTGAAAGTATCATAATACCTGATTTTAAACTATACTACAAAGCCATAGTAATCAAAACAGCATGGTACTAGCATGAAAACATACATGTAGATTAATAAATCCAAACCAATATGGTCAATTAACCTATGACAAAGGAAGTAAGAGTATACAGTGGGATAATCAATAAATGGTATTGGGAAAACTAAACAGATACATCCAAAAAAATGAAATTGGACCACGTTCTTACACCCTGTACAAAAATAAATTCAAAATGGACTAAAGACTTAAATGTAAGACCAAAACCATAAAATTCTTACAAGAAAACATGGGTAGTAAACTATCTGACATTGCTCTCAGTAATATTTTTCTGATCTACCTACTCAGGCAAAGGAACAAAAGAAAATATAAACAAATGATACTGCATCAAACTAAAAAGTTTTTGCACAGCAAAAGAAATCATTTATAAAACTGAAAGACAGCATAATAAATGGGAGAAGATATTTGCCAGTGCTATATCTGATAAAGGGTTAATATCTAAAATTTATAAAGAACTAATACAATTCAACAACCCCCTCTCCAAAAAAAAAAGAATACAGTTAAGAAATGACCAAAGGACCTAAATAGACATCTCTCCAAAGAGGACATAGAGATGGCCAATAGACATATAAAATAATGCTCAATGTCACTAACCATCAGGGAAATGCAAATTAAAACCATAATGAGATATCACCCTATACCTGTCAGAATGGCCATCATCAAAAATTCAACAAACAGTGGTTGGTGAGGATGTGGAGAAAACAAAACCATTATGTACTTTTTTGCAAATTGGTGCAGCCCACTATGGAAAACTGTATGGAGTTTCCTCAAAGTTTTAATAATAGAACTACCTTATAACCCAGCAATTCTACTATTCAGTAATTATAAAAAAAAATCCAAAACACTAATTTGAAAAGATATGCAGTGCTATGTTCACTGTAGCATAATTTACAATAGCCAACATATGAAGGCAACCTAAGTGTCCATAATAGAAAACTGGATAAAGAAGAGGTGGTACATATGTACAATGGAATATTACTCGGCCATAAAAAAGAATGAAATCTTACCATTTGTGACAACATGGACCTGGAAGGTATTATGCTAAGTGAAATATAGCCACCAATATAGCCCCCAAAAGAGAAACACAAATACCATATGACCTCACTTAGATGTGAAAGCTAAAGGACAAAATAAATGAAGAAACAAAACAGAAACAAACTCATAGATGCAGGGAACAAGCTGATGGTTGCCAGAAAGGAGGGGGTTTGATGGGCAGGGAGAAATAGGTTAAAGGATTAAGAAATACAAATTGGTATTATAGTTACAAAATAATCATGGATACGTAGAGTAAAGCATAGGGAATATAGTCAATAATGTGATTGCAACTATATATAGTGCCAGGTAGGTACTAGACTAGTCAAGGGTATTACTTCATATATTATATAAACATCTAACCACTATGCTCTACACCAGAAGCTAATATAAAACAATACTGAATATCAACTGAAAATGTAAAATTAAAAGATTAATTTCTCTAAACTATAATCAGTCCTTATAAATCAAAGGCCAACTTACAGAATAAAAATAGATAAACTACTATATCAATAGAAAGTTATATGAAAAGGAATACAGATGAATTTTAAACATAAACACTTTCAATATCTACAGATAGAAGTAAATTAAAATTACATGAATATATATTTTTGCCTTCTTGACTGTCAAAGCTCAAATAATTTGAAAACACTCATGCTAGAAAATATATGAGTTAAGTACTCTCGTACATGCTGGTGAAAGCCCCAATTTGTATAATCTTTACAAAAAGCAATTTAGTAAGAGTTACCAAATCAAAATATTCTGACATGGCAATTTAACTTCTGAGAATCTACCTTATGTGCCAAAGACCTATGTATATGACTTTTTGTTGTAGCATTGATTTTAGTAACAGTAGATTGGAAATATTTAAATTTCCAGCATTAGGGAATTGTTTTTAAAAGTTATACATAAATAGAATATAATACTGTGCAGCCTTAAGAGAATGTAGATTGTGTCATTCTGCACAGAATGACATACATGGCAAATAAGTACATTTAAAAAAAATAAACATGGGTAGAATGCTACATTGTGGATAGAGCATTTTCTGCTTGCATATGCAAGGTCTCTGAAAGGAGTCACAAGAAACTAATGGCATGAGTGGTGTGCAAGAATGATAGTCCCTAGTGAACAGGAATGTATAGAAGACTGGTCACTGTATGCCCTTTTATAGCTCTTGAACCATATGTCTCAAAAGTAAAAAAACTTAAAACTGCCAAAAGTTAATTTAATCATTGAAAGACCTTCCTGAAATACTTCAGTTGAGACTGTATGAGAAAAAAAAAAACCTTGACTTCCCTAATGCTTTGATGTTAGATAACCAAAAGCTATTCTATGGTATTAAAATCCTGACAATTAATTAAAAGAATTCAAAGAATATATTAATGTGCACAGAATAGGTATGGAATGCAACTATTTTATTCATCTAAAATTTAACAACTGGGTCTAGAACTTGGCATTGTTAATTATTGAATCAAAACCTGTCAATCATACAGAAAAGTGGAGATTATAGTGGATATTTTGTGTTTTCTATGTGCTCATCTTTTTTTCAATACAATTATAACATTTGAGGGGGTTTTAATCTTTTGAATTCCTCCTCTCTAAGGTTGAAGCCAGAAAACTCATTCCACCTCCTGTGGTCTGCACAACCATGTGACCTGCAACCACTCACCAGCATGAGTTATCCAGCTTTGCATGGGCGTCCCTTTATTGATGAGTGAGCAGCAGAGCATTTGGGGGACAGGAGTGATTGCAAGGTGGAGAGTCCAACACAGGGAACCCGAGGTACGAGCAGAACTCAAACTGCAGCATCCAGTGCCTAGGGGCAATGGTGGCCACTGGACTGATTTCTCCTCAGGCTGGTTGTGCTGTATGCTTTGAGTCTTTCTCCTAAAAGCTCAGCTTTGAGGCTTTGAGGTTATTCTCTCACCCTTCAATGACTGTAAGTCTTTCAATACCCTTTTTTAAAAACATGCTAATCAATCAGAGTGCATTCTGTTGCTTGCATCTAAGCACATTGATAGGAAGCTTACACTTTACAAAAACCAAAATATATGCATGTCAGGTATTCCAAAATGCAAACTCCAGGACAATTAAGTTGCTACATTTCTTATGTAATAGCATATTCTGAGATTAGTCTAGAGTACTTAGGAAGGTTCTTCTCTTTACATTTTGTGAAACAGAAAAGAAACTTGCATAAAAATTACAATGGGAAGTTATTTTTCTCAGTCTAATATGTGTTATTATTGCACCAAACTGAGGAAAGGAGGATAAAAATAAGCGTAATGATAAATCCTACCTGCTTTACATATACTCTTATTTATACCACATGACATCCTAAGGTAGAGGCTTATTTTACATATAACAAAATAAAAATCAGAGGTAAATTACCCGGCTCATTTTACATATAATATTATGATATATCCTTTATATTAGTAGAATTAGTGAGGTAGGCAAAAGAAATGGCCCTCAATAAATGGATACTTAGATTTTGGTCCATATCTTACACTTACTTGGAATGGCATTTAGAGTTTTGAAAAATATGTGACACACATAGTGCCTCCCAAAATATTCACTTCATCGGTGACAAAGTTAAATGGGATCTTGTGCTCAAAATAAAGAACTGGATGCCCTAAATGCATATTTACATAAACATAAATTTAGAGGTGTTTTTTTTTTCATTTCTATTCCCAGCATGAAGCTGTAAGAATAGAGCTGTTTTATACATTATTAAATAATAATATTTATCCTGCAGAGTTAAACTATATTAATTGCATTTCTCATTTTTTCTTTTAAAAGCAAAATGAAACAATGTAAAAAATTATAACCATTTTAAAATTGAATGTTATGTCCAAAATTCTATATTTCTACTCAAGTCATGTTAACCACGTATTTTCACTGCTTGAATAATAAAGTTTTAAGCAAACATAAGTTCAAGTCCTCATACTTGGTTTGCTCTGGGAAACCCCTCATTCCCTATGATTTAGATAGAGATGGTTTTCAATGACTATTGAGTGAAAAATGAATTTAGAGACATCATTTTTCTCTCTTCTAGTGAGTGTTTCCTACCTGATGCCTATACTTGATAGAATAATTTTCCAAGTGAAAAGATATACCCAGAAAAAGTGCCACTTAGAAAAACAGGAAACATACATTATATGTACTTTTGTGTGCAACAATATTTTTCTTGGGTACACACTAAGCTTAAGAATCTGTCATTCATATATATATATATATATATATATACACACACACACACACACACACACACACACACACACATACACATATACACACACACACACACATATACACAGTTGACACTTGAACAACACAGGTTTGAACTGCTGAGCTACACGGGTCCTCTTATATACAGTTTTGTTTTGTTTTTTCAGTAAATACAGTTAATGTATTTTCTTATGATTTTCTTAACATTTTTGTTTCTCTAGCTTACTTTACTGTAAGAATACAGTTTATAGTATACCTAACATACAAAATATGTGCCAATTGACTCTTCATGTTATCAGTAAGGCTTCCAGTCAACAATAGGCTATTAGTAATTAAGTTTTGGAGTGAAAAGTTATGCATGAATTTTTTTCAACTGCACAGGGATCAGTGCCTCCAAACCCTGCAAGGATCAATTATATACAGGTTTTTCTTAAAGGAGGCATTCAGTAGGCAATTGAAGGATTGTCTATAGAAAGAAAAAAGAATTAAAAATCTTTCTATACCTCTTGCTCTAAATGAATTGGCTCTGGCCTGAAAGTTGAACCCAATTTAAACTTTAAACTTAACCATGGAAAGATGACTTTGCCTTTGTAATCAGCAGGCAGAACTCGAGGCCTCTTTATAAACACAGTGGTTTCCGTCATCTCTGTTTCAGCTAATGACAACCCACAAATTATGAGCCCAGAGGCTAAGATTCAAACAGTGTTTATAGCAAAGAGTTGGTTCTGGTCCCTTGAATCTAGAAATAGGTTGACCTGGGAGTCAGCAGAATCAGGCTTTGCCCCAATATTGCCACCAAAATGTGTATGAAATATCTTCCATAATCTGGTTCTTATCTGTGAAGCAGAGTTGATTCTAAACAAAGACTACTTCTGGCTATGATGTTATAAGAACAGGAAAAAGCACTTACATGGTATATGTATTTCCATATTTATTTCCTAAAATAATTATCATCACAAACCTGTGTGAAGGTATAGGATAAGTATGAAAAGCAAGAGGGTCATAGCAAATGTAATAGTTTCAAAAGATGACTCCAAGGAAGACTAACAAGATGCTTCCCAAGCAGCCTGTCATGGCCTTGCTAAAATTGCCATGACCCAGTGTCTGGCCCCCAGTTTTACAGGGGTCACAATTCTCATTCCCTAACAGCAATTATCACTAACCATCATTACTTCACAAATAAAAAGTAACTGACTGAAGCAGTTACATTTTAGTTCATGATATAAATAAATATGGGTAAAAAAGGAAGAGTTTGCTATTGATAATAATGAGCAAAGTAATGGAAACTTGGCAGGACAAATCAAATTTGGTTGTAAAATGAAAACACTGTACAAGGCTGGTAAAGAGTTTCAATTGTTTGTGTATGCAATGTCACTCTCATTACTAAAGGTTATCTTGCAGCTCCAGTCTGTAGTTTCTTATTAACAAAATGGAAAGTGAATATACATACTAAATTAAACATTGCAGCTCTTCAGGGCCATATCTGACAACTGTGTTTATTCATGCATTCACTCAATTCAACAATCATTTATTAAACCTTACTGTAAAGAAGGTAGTTTCATTTTGGATAGCATAGGAAAAGTCAATACTTGCAGAAGCAGATTTATATTTTTTATTGAATCATAAATATATAGATTACAAAGAAGATATATAATAGCACTGATATCTTTGGCTGAGGCAGAATGTTCTCCATTCAAAGCTGATATGTATCCTGTATTCTGTTAATACACTCTAGATGCTGCACTTATTCAGTATCCATATGGCAGACCTAGGCTCAGGAGTACTCCTCCCCAGAGGTCTGCGGGAGCTGACTTCACCTGCTACCAAAAACTTACATTTCAGCTGCTGCTGGAAGGATTCTTTTTTCTTCTGGGTATTATATTTAGGTTCTGAAACAAAAATTATGCAAAATAATCAATAGTAACTGTTTTCATAAAACAACATACGGAATGAGTAATTCCACATAATTAATAAAAAATGTCAAATTGTTACATACATTCCTTTAGCTTCACTTACTTGTATTCTACCAATAGTTCAAGGCCCAATTTATATGCCATGTTTTCCACAGCCATTTCCTTGTTCCCTTCAACTAAACTAAGTTTATCTTTTTTCAATATTCTGTATCCTGAAGTTTTCTTTTTATAAAAGGAGTGAGAAGATATAGTGTCAATTCCAATATTCTCAATTTATTTTTTGTTAAAATATATCCTATAGAATCTTAAGAGTAATCTTTGAAAGACTTAAAAATAAGATCTAACTATAATATAACTTGTAATATTTTTTTTTTAAAGTACATAAAAGATAATGTGCAATAAAATCATAACAATAAAGTTAAATATATCTGTTAACAGCAAATATAAGAGGCGGAAACATCTTAATATATTTTTTAAAGTTAGTTCTCATATTATTTTATAAAAAACAAATGCCAACTATATAACATCTAAAACAAAATAATACAGAAAAAGCAGGAGAATTAAAGGGTTAACAGGAGGTCCATAGTTCAGCTCTCCTTTCTCAGGGACACCTGAGGTGGTTTGACCTCAACTAGAACTCTTTATCACACTGATAGAATTTTTTTTTTTTTTTTTTTTTTTTTATAGGAGTTGAACAGTTTTTATTGCCTTTTCTTAGGAGAACACCATTTTGGGTGTGGGTTGTTTTGATTGATATTCCTGATTGACAGGGGGGTCATTACATCACTTCTTTAATGGTGCATATTTCTTACCAGAATGCACACAAAAAAAACTCACGGGGGTAAGGAGACCAAACCTTTATGTTTGTTTTATTATAATT
>PVKE010041659.1:0-14070 GCA_004027555.1 Craseonycteris thonglongyai | reverse complement strand
CTATGGATTTCAGAGAATCCTTGGCAGGGAACTGTGGAAAATACAAGGTTCATATTAAGTCTTCATAAAATTTATGTTTAGCTGCATGCATGGGGACAACAGACATCAAAGTAACGACTATCTCAGACTTCAGTGAGCCAGATATAACTACCTACCTAAGACACTAGACATGATACATTCTAATTATTAAGATCACATTGGATCTTTTGCCTGGAGTCCTTTTGGAAAATAGTTTGGTTTGGATGGAGAATGGTTTTACCTCTTAATTGTTTATAATGAGCAGAAATCAAATCTACAATGTCTTTTTTATTGATCAAGTTTGTAGCACTTAATGAATGCATGAGTTTTATAGGCTGAAATATTTTTCAATTACCTGAGAATATGCAAGATGAATGGGGACTCAGTTATTATCTTAATGTCATAATTGCACCTATAGAGTACAATTAATTATCTAGTTAAAACTGAAAAAAACTTTCCACCCCAAATTGGGTAATTCCAGGATAAACATTGCTTTGGGGATCACATTTTCTGTTCTGTTTTTTTTTTATTGATCATGCAAACTAGAAAATATCCAAATATTCACTTTATATCATAGTATGGATAGGCTCCTTTAATTTAATTAATACTTTAATTCTTTGAATGGAATTATATACCAGTATTAGTATAATTATTTATATATACCTTACCACATTAAAAAAAAGGGTTGGGGTGATTTTATCTGTATATTTTTGGACCATCCCATGGAATCAGGCAGAGTTGGCATCAGTTTTGTTCATCAAAGCTGCTTGTAGAAAGGGGCAAAGTTTGAGTTGGGCTTCTAGGGTGAGCCAGCTATAAAACAAACAAACAAACAAAAAACAGTTCCAATTATAATGTGAATTATGTTCCTCAAGGACAGAACTCAGATTTTATGCAAGGTATCAATGCATCCAGAGTCTAAAAAATACTTTTCCCACCTTCCCAGATATAATCAGAAGTTCTTAGAGCCTGTTTAAAGAGATGAGGGAGGGGTAGCTTAGCTAGTACACCCTTTTGTCCTTTGCCCTTCTCCTTATCTTGCCTAGAATGTAGACAGGCGGCTTCAGGAAGTGTAGCCATTCTGCATCAGAGCCACATGTAAAGGATAGAAGATCAGTGATGACATGGTGAAGCTGCTGTACCAGTTATGGACTGCCTGCTTCCCAAGGGCAAAGGCAGGTAAGAAAAATAAACTGCCAACTGGTGAAGCCACTTTAGTAAGTTTTCTGTTACCTGAAACCAAATGCAAAACCTAACTAATACAGCTGCTTCAGGGTTGAAAGAAAAAGAAAGCCTAAGGACTAGGTGGGAAAGGACATTTTATGTCTACGAACAGTTTTTACTAGACATCCTCCTAGTAAGTGGATATTGGGGAGCTCAGCATATGGCACAGGTCTTAGCTATGATTTTTGATGCTGTTGCTCAATATGTGGGTTTATTATTCATTATATTTTCATGGTTTCCACACTACCCAGCCCACTACAGTAGTTACGGGGTAGAGCTGGGACAAAAAGAATCCTAGAACTGAACAAGGAAAGGAAGGGGCTTAGTTCTTCAGTGAGGACTCTGCCCTCTGCCCCTGACCTTCACAATCTGTGGTCACCAAGGAATGTGATCTAGGAATAAACTCCTTTTGGATGCTCCAAAAGGAGGAAAGAGGAATCTGGCCATACCTCCAAAGAAGGCCATATAGTGCCAAGAACCAAGCTGAATTGGCAAGAGGGAAACCAAGATGTCCCACAGAAGGCACTGATTCTTAATGAGGGAATGCAGGGAAGACAGTGTTGGGGTGGGAGAGTGTCAGCAGTGAAGCCTGTGATGTCTCTGTTGCTAGAGGGAGACAGAAATGCAAGCTTCATAGCTAAAGAGGCCAGCAGCCCATGTCCCAGCACTCTGGCAGGGGTGGCAGAAGGATGGCTGTTTTTCGTAGATCCAATAATAGAGGTGATCAGGGAGGTGACTGAGACAAACAGGATTTGGAAGAAATCACATAAGGTGAGCTGATGTCCTGGATTTTGATGTGTGGGTCATACATGTAGGTGACAAAGAAAAATGCTGTCAATACCTTTTTCCATCAACTTTGCCTGATCTGACTCCTATCTATTCTCCCTCCATGTCTTTCACCCCTGTCAAACTTGGTCTTTCTGTTATAGCCACATTGGCCACTTTTTAGTTCCTCTGATAGGCCATGATGCCTCCCACCATAAGACCTCATACGCTGTTCTTTTTTGCCCAGAACTCTTTCTTCCTTGACATTCATGGTGGGCCTATCCCCACACCCCATAGGTACTCTTTCCAGTTAATGCCTATTCATCCTTCAAGTCTCACCTCATCACTTCCTAAGAGATTCCTTCCTAAATTATCCAGGTTAGATCAAGTTCCTCTATGGGTTCCCAGTTCCCTGTTCCTTTTCCTTCACAGCACTTAAACTTCAACGCAAAATTATATAAATATGTGATTATTTGATTAACATCTATTTCCTCCACTGACTAAAAACTCCAAAACAGTAGATCAGTATCTGTATTTTCTTACCACTATATCCCTGTTACTCCAGCATAGTGCCTGTTTAATAAATATTTAATAAAGGAATTTAAAAAGCCAGACAGTCATTGCTAAAGTGGAGATAATAATCCTCACCTATCTCATAGAATTTTATGAAGCCTAAATATGAAAGTACTTTGTAAAGCATAAGGTACCATTTAAAAACTTTTGTTATGATTAAGAAAAATAAATAAATAATCTGAAGGAACCATTCCCCCCCACCCTCCCTAAAGACTTACCTGAAACTTTCTCCTCAAGGCCCGAGTCATTACTGGGGTCAGTCCAGTTCCTGTATCCATATTTTCTTTATTGGTAAGTGGGGTTCCACCTGGGCTCCTACAAAGGTAATAAAAACTTTAGAAACTGTACTTTATGCCCATTATCAAATAGATTTAGAAAGCATAAAGATAAGAGTACCAGTATATTACCTTTCTACATCGACTTTTCTAAGCAGTTTCCGCAGATCTAGCTGACTTTTACCAGGAGTACTGATAAAATACAGACATAAAAGAGCTTGCTAGATTTTATCATTTTTCACAAAGCAATGCAGATGTTTTTATAGGCAACATCCTAGAAAGTATTATAGTTCTAATTGGTGCATTAGAAAATAGCAGTAGATGCTGACAGGAACATAAAGTAATAAAATCTTTTTCATATGCCATACTTTTTCACTTAGTAACTGATTACATGTATAAGAATCCTTAGGGAAAAACTCAGCTATGCACATAGATGATGGACAAGGATGTTCATATAAAAAAATCATACACAACTAAGTGTCTCAAAACAGGATTTTATCTATGAAATTTACATATAACAAACCATAAGTATTGAAGAAGTAAAAATGATGCTTTAACCTAATTTTTTTTTAGTTGATTTTAATATTTGTTTTTTAATTGTTTTTTTTTGTTTTTTTTTTTTTACAGAGAGAGAGAGAGAGAGAGAGAGAGAGAGAGATACAGAGACAGAGAGAGAACTGAACTGGGAGAGCTCCCAGTTCAGCACATGGTTCCGCAAGGGCCGGGGCCGGGATTCGATCCTCGGTCCCCGGCGTTGCAAAGTGAGCACTTAACCCACTGAGCCATCTCGGCTTCCCCAAAGTAATTTTTAATAATATTTTTAATAATAATAAGCAAAGCTCATGACATATTAAATGGGAAAAGTATCTACAGTACGATTATATGCACATATACACACAGATTATATTTCTTTGATTCTAAGGCATACTAATTTTCACAATTTATTATTTCTGAAATCTAGCTGCTTAAAGATTATTTTTGAGGCATAACTGCCTAAAATCTTGGTATTATTTCCCCCTTCTATTATTAAATCAATGGTGTATCTTATAATAAATAATAGCTAGAGTGCATGCTTAGAAAAAGATCAGAATGATAAATAATAGTATATTAACAGTGGCTATCTCCAATGACACAGTATGTTTATTTTGATGATTTTGGTTTGCTTCTTTAAACATTTCTTTACATACCAATTTTTCTACAATGAGCATATATAACTTTTAATGTTAGAAATAAGCAAAAACTCATTCTTTATGTAGTGGTAGAGCATAACACTGTAATTCCTTACATTAAGACATTTGTAACTCGAGTTGAAAATACTTTGGGGTTAGGCTTCAAGGTAACACGCTGTAGGTCAGAGACTGTAACTAGTGGATTCTGTGCCTTTGGTGATGGAACAAGCTTTAACTGCAAAATGAGACATTATTAAAAACACATTAAATATATCACTTAAAATGTAAACCCACTAAAACAATGAATATTTGACTGCTGAGCATGTGTAAGCTATATCCACTAGTCTCAATTTTTATTCCAAAGCTCCTAAGTATATCTCTACCTCTTTAGACTAATGGTTGGTAGATAAAATTGCACATTTGAGATATACACATTTTGTTGAGGAGATCCAAAATTACTCAAATAAGACATTAAACACTTACCTTTGAATGGCTTCTATACACAAGACTTATATTTTGTTTCCATAAAGGGACAACTAGGTTAATAGCTGAAAGAATAGGTGTATGGCCAATGACATCTTACCTTTGTACTTTCATCAAAACTCTGTGTTTTCTTTAATTTCACAGTCAGTAGATCTTTAACTGTTATCTGCATGGGTCCATCTTTTTTTAATGGTCCAGCCTTAAAATATAGAGAGATTAGTATAGAATTTGGAACCATGATACCTAGTCAAATGCAAATCCAAATCTAGTTTTTAAGGACTTGGATTTAAATGTTAATGCTTGTGTACCCTAGAAAGCTGTCAGATTCTTTTCTCTCAACAAAGAATGATTTTGTTTTCAGTAGTCGTGGATAATAAGGCTGTCAAAAGTAGTCATCAAAAATGTATGGCTTTTGGGGAAGCCAGGATGGCTCAGTGGGTTAGGCTGTCAGCGCCGGGGAATGGGGATCGAATCCCGGCCCTGGCCCTGGCCTGTGCGGATCCATATGCTGAGCTGGGGAGCTCTCCCAGTTCAGTTCTCTCTCTGTCTCTATATCTCTCTTTCTGTCAAAAAAAAAAAAGAAGTATGGCTTTTATAATAAAAGATGGGCTAGTTTCCAGCGTCTTCCTCAAGAGTCATTATAAGACAGGAGTTGAAGGAGTTCCTCAAATGGAAGTGAAGTTTTATCTGAACTACCTAAAAGGATGACTCACTTTCCATAGAGCAGAGATGTATAGTCAGAGAGGTATACATTAGGGCAAATACAATAGGCTGTGGCTTTAATTCAGCCATTTTAGAGTCAATGTATCTATAGTGAAAATTCAAAAGATTTAAAAAAAGGGTCATGCCCATCTTAGTGATTTACAGATATTCTGGTCCCCTTAGCAGATAAGTAAATCTAATGAAGACGGTTTCTCCAGCCTAATCACATTCTACTTTAGCATCTGCCAACTCTTTTTATTCTGAGTTCACTCACTAAGCCATCTTCTGTTCTCAATTTGGTTTCCCAGGAAGGTTTTCCTTTTGGTAAAAAAATAAACACACACACACAGAAGCCAACAGGAATTTTCCACTCCACTGGTCCTTAAAAAAATAACTTTCATTTCTAAATCTACCTTTTGGGAATTCCAGGGGACTGAGTTGTTATAAACATAATAATTGACATAAGATCTGAAATCATAAGAAAATATAGTCTTCCTGTCAAAGGCCTTAGCCTAGCCTTAAAAGGATACATGGCTTTACTTCTCTTATTACATACTGACCAAAATTCACCTTTACTAGACTTTTTCTTTCCTTTTTTTTTTTCACCTGAAGTGCTTTAGTGAGATTGGATTTTCTAAGCAGCAAAGGTGCCATCAGTGGTGCAGGCGGAGGCAGAGGTGGAGGCGGAGGGGGCGGCGGCGGCGGTGGTAGTAGTAGTGGGGAAGGGAGATGGTCAGCTAGCCGCAGAGGCGTGGGAAGAAGGTCCAGTGCAGACTCTCCAGGGGTGGCTAGAGCCAAGGCAGGTCCATTTGCAAGTTTCTCTCTCCTGTCACACTTTTGACCACAGCTTGCACAGGAAGAATTTTCTGAGTCAGTCTGAAAGAAGACATACGTTTGGCAAAGGAATAACAGATTGGGTTCTTGCAGCTGAGAGTCATTAAAATAATAGCTACTGTGTTGATTGCTTTTTCAGTATACTAGGTGCTTTATAATACTTTCTCATTTATCACCAGCTCATCCATCCATTCATTCATTCATCCATCCATTTGTTTTATGTGTGTTGTATGCTAGGCACTTTGGGCACAATATGAGCTCTGTCTGTCACCTCATGGAGCTAACAGTCTGGTGAGGAAGACAGACATTAAACACACATAAGCAAAAAATAATAATTCAGTAAGAGCAATGAAGTGTGCTATGAGCATGAATAGTGAGAAGGCTGGGGAGTGACACTTAGCAATAATCTCAAGGATGAAATGAGATTTACCAGATGAAGGGAGATAAGGATTAGGGGAAGAAAGTACCTAGCAAAGGTAAAAGTGCTTAATGTAGATAAGAATATGGTATATTCAAGGCACTGATAAAAAGGCCAGGAAACTAGAATATGACTGTCTGGACTGAATTGTGTACCCCCAACCCCAAATCATGTTGAAGTTTAGCCCCCAGTTCCTCAGAATATATTTGCAGATAGTCTTTAAAGATGTGATTAATTTAAAGTAAGGCCATAACAGTGGGCTTTAATCCAATCTGAGTGGTGTCCTTATAAAAAAGGAAGTTTGAACACATAGAAATAGGCTGACCAGATGTACCATTTCCTTTTTCTTTTTCAGAGAGAGAGAGAGAGAGAGAGAGAGAGAGAGAGAGAGAGAGAGAAGGGTGAGGGCCCAGAACAGTCTCCATAGTTGCACATCATTGGTTTTTCCATATAGTTTCATTCCACAGGTGGGCACAGGGCAGGAACTGGGCTGGGGTCTCACCCCAGTGAAAACCAAACTGGGGGCACTGCCCAGTTTAGCATATGGGTCTGTGTGGGCCTGGGCCAGGATTAAATTCTCAGTCCCCGGGGCTGCAAAGTGAGCACTTAACCCACTGAGCCATCCCGACTTCCCCCAGATGTACCAGTTTTAATGGGATAGAAGACAATGTATGGTCAGCCTACTGACACCTTGGATTTACTCAGTAAGACCAGGCTGACCATACAAACCGTTATAAATGGGACAGTACCGTTGTTTTCTTCACTGTTTAAAATGGTACATTTGGTCAGCCTACATAGAAGAGACACCAGGAATGGGCGTGCACAGAGAAAAAATCATTTGAAGACACAGTGAGAAGGCAAGCCAAGGAGACAGGCCTAATAATAAAACAAAACCTTCTAGCATTTTGATCTCACACTTCTAGCCTCCAGAACTCTTAATAAATTTCTCCTGTATAAGCTCCTTTGTAATGGCAGCCCTAGGAAATGAATGCAATGACCCTATGACGTAAGATGGTGTATTAGTTTCCTGTGACTACTGTAATGAATTACCACAAACTTGGTGGTTTAAAATAATCAAAATTCATTTTTTCACTGCTAGAGCCTAGAAGTCCAAAATCAAGGTGTCAGCAGGGCTGTGCTCCCACCCAAGACTCTAGGGAAGAATCTGTCCCTTGCTTCTTCTAGCTTCTGGTAGCTGTGGTCATTACTTAGTTGAGGCCACATAATTTCACTCTCTGACTCTGTGGTCCACTGTTCCTCCTTTTCTGTGTGTTCTGCTGTGTGTGCCAGTTGTACATGTGCCATTGGATTTAGGGTCCACCCAGGTAACACGGGATGAACTCACCTCAAAATCCTTAATTTTATCTGTAAAAATCCCTTTTCCCAAGTAAGGCAATATTTGTAAGTTCCAGGGATTATGACTTAATATATCTTTTTGGGGTCATTATTCAGCCCACTATAGATGGTAATATCCCCATTTTACTGATGATGATACTGAGGCCTGGAGGAGTGAGATGATGTCTTTGTTCCTCTGGCTAATTTATCTTGAGGTACAAATTCTAGGAACAGGGAGTAATCCCAGAAGTTTCTCTCCAAACCAATGAGCTCAATGTTTATTCTTTGAATTTTGCACATTGAGAACAGGAGTCTTACTTAGGCTAGTTTGGAGGGTGGCTATTCACAGCTTTTTTCCTGTCTGTATCAACCAAGAAAATAAAAACACCCCGAGTGTTTCAAAGAAGAGGAATGTAATGTAGGCATTTGGATCCACTGCTGCTGGAACAGTTGAGAAGCACACAGGGGACTGTGAGGCAGTACAAAGACCAGCAATAGTAGAAAGTCATGAATACCCTGAGGGTGGAGAGACAAATGGAAGAGCAGTCAAACCAGATCTCTGGAGCTAGGTTAACCCAGAGAATTAGGAAATAAATTTATTATAGACTTACTTTGTGGAGCTGGAGTCAGGGGGACAAATACAACTATTGCTGGAAAAACTATCCAACACAGAGAAAGAAGGAGGGAAAACACCCTGTCTTTTCCCATCCTCTAATCTTTCATCAGTATCTCCCATTAGCCCAGCACAACCAGGAGTCAGGTGACATGGAGCTTGGGAAATATAGCTTGCAAGGATCAGTACCCGTGCAATACAGAGCAGAGCCTCTAAGTTTTAAGGGATAGATCTGAGGGCAAACGGGTCTAGGAGTAGCACTCACCTGCAGCCCTATTTTCTTCTGGTATAAGCACAGTAGGATTACTATGGGGGACAGACCCTTCCCTCCTTACCTAATTCTAGATTTGTTTTTTAATTGACAATGCCAACCTTCAGTGCTTCTTGGAGCTTGTGTAATTCACTTTCCAAAATGCAAAACCGTTGTTTTAGACTATGAAGTTCTTGGTGGCAGAAACGGGATGGAAAGATGGTGTCTTTCAATACTTCTAAGCTCTGAAATTAAAAAATACACAAGCCTGACTCTGATGAGCAATATGATGACAAAAAAAAAAAGAACAAGAAAGTGTTTTGATGTATGTTTTATAAAAGCTAAGGCAGACATGACTCCATAATTTCTTTTTTAAAGATTTATTTTACTGTTTTTGACAGAGAGAGAGAGGGATGGGGTGGGATGGGGTGAGGTGGGGGGAGGGCCCAGAGCAGTCTCCATAGTTGTACGTCATCAGTTCTCAACATTGTTTTATTTCACACAGGTGGTCGGGGGGCAGCACAGGGCAGGAAATGGGCCAGGGACTTCCAGCATGGGATGCATATCCCAGTTCAGCATATGGGTCTGCACAAGCTGGAGCTGGGATTTGATCTTTGGACCCAGGAGTGCTCAACCCGTTGAGCCATCCCAGCATCCCCCATAATTTCATTTTGTCTGAGTTTAGCTGAGTGCTATGCTGCCTTGAGCATACACATACTTATATGTGAACACACATACCATATTGCTGAAAACAGGTTAGTCAACCCATACCTGGGTTATGCAGTTCTGACACCAGTTGTATATAGACCATACTCTATTGGTCCAAAGTTTTATTGCATCTTTGATATTAGGCAATGTGAAGTTGCAGGATAATCTTAGCCAGCTTCTGCTAAGTGGTGTGTCTGTTGAAGGAATAACTACTCTGTAAAAAAACAAAACCAAATAAATTGAACACTCCTGAGTGGAATAATAGCCTCTAATGAAACAACAAGCCAGTTTTATAGTATAAATCATGAACAGAAACTGCTAAAAGCCAAATTCTTTATTAAATTCTAGATATCTGGGATTCACTATGCAACAAATATTTATTGAGTAAATAAACAGTAATAAATAAAATAAAACAGTAAATAGACATTAGGGATTCAGTAACAAAACAGACAAAACCCTGCTCTCATGAAGTTGACAGTCTCATGGAAGGAGTGTAACTATAAAAACAAACAAACAAATAAAAATATATATGGTTTGTTAATGAATAAATGTTAAGGAGAAAAAGCAAGAGAGGGAGAATGTGAAATGTTGGGTGGAGATGAAATTTTAGATAGGGGAATCAGGAAAAAGCTCACTGAGGTGACTTTTAAGAAAAACAACTAAAGGAAGTAAAGAACCTAGCAATACAAATATCTAGGAAAAGAGCACAGGCATGGACAATAGTAAGTGCAAAGGCCCTGAGGTGGAAGCTTATCTGAAGTGTCTGAGGAATAGCAAGGAGGTCAAGATGACATGGGTGGAGAAACTGAAGGGAAGAGAAATAATGTTAGAAACAGATCATAAAGGCTTTGTGGGTCATACTAAAAGCTTTACTCTGAGAGAGGAAGATATTGAAGAGTTTTAAGCAGAGAAACAATATAACATGATTTTAATAGGCTCAGTCCTGCTGCTGCTGCGCTGAAATACACTAGAGAGGAGGCAAGGGCAGAAGCAAGAAGACCAGTTAGGGGGCTCTCTCAATATTCAGAAAAGATAGAGTCAATGGTAATACTATGATATTATGCTTACTACTTTTTGAGAGACTGTTTTAATTTTTTTCTATAAAGAGAGCTACGACAACAAAATGGATAAAATATGTTATTGTGACACCTAGTACCCCTGGATTCCTAGAACTCAAGAGTCCCCAGAGAATAACTGATGAACTACGAAAACTAAGATTTAAGTTCTAGTCTTATACCTTTCTTTCATTGCTTAGTTACCAGATTTATGTAATTAAATTGACTAGGAGAAAATACTGTGCACTACCAACACAATTCCTTGTGATTTTTACTTCATTAGAACTCTTAAACTATGGTTGCCATTCAAAATTCGGGATGCTCAGTTACAATTTCTGATCAAAAAAATTATAATTATTTAGTATAGGTATTACAAATGTTGCATGGAACAATACTAAAAAAAATACTGTTTATCTAAAATTCAAATTTAACTGGGCATTCTGTACTTCCATTTGCTATATCTAGTAACTTTATTCTAAACTGAGATTTTTAATATTTTCTGTTTCACATTATGCCTTACCTTTCTGGTGTAGGTGGTGTAGGGGGAGGTGTAATTAGTTTGGGCTGAAAGTGAGAAACTTCTTTTTTTTTGAATAATTTTTTTGCTTTGGATTTTAGCTTTCTTCTACGTTGTTTGAACTTTGGCATGACTTCTGTAGAAAAAAAATTTTTTTTTTTTACAATTTTCATTGAAGAATAATATATAGATAGAAAAATGCACAAACCTTAAATCTATACAGTTCAAAGAATTATTACAAAGTGAACATACCCCTGAAACTTCCAACTTGGTTAGGAAATAGGTCACTACAAGCATCCTAGAAGTCTGCCGAAGTGGAGAAAAATTTAAACCCAGGTTTAAACTATCTCTAGAGAGACCTTGGCTTTGGCCAAGATATTAATCTCTTAAGTTTTGTTTTTTAACTTTTTTTTATTAGTTCCATGTGTCTAATTTTGTTTTGATTTGTTTTGTTTACTTGCTTGTTTTCTTTATTAAGTCAGATGAAGTTCCCTTTATACCAGAGAAAATGAACGGCTGAGATGGCTCAGCAGCAAAGGTTCTCACTGCCCATGTCGGAGGTCCTCCCCTATTTGGATCTCCCCTTGAATGGCCCCACATCCACCTGTGTGGAATGAAACCATGTCAGAACTAATGATGTACAAGAGAAAATGGCTATAGTTGGATTATGACATGCTATTCAGAGGAATTAAGTTTCTTTGCCAGTAACATTTACTGAGCATCCACTTTAAAATGTGGAGCTGTGGTGGAAGAAAATTAACTATTTATTGAATGCCCATTTACTTCCATTTACTTTTAGGCACCATCACACACATTTTATCAGTGAATCCTCACTATACTTCGAGATATTATCTCTGAGGAAGAGGACTTTTATTCCCATTTTTACATAAGAATAAACTGAAGCTTAGAAAGATTGGATGATTGCCCAATGTAATGCAATAAAGTATTAAATCCAGACCTGTTAAGTCTCCAAAACCATGTTCTTTCTACTATAGTGTGGTGCAATAGTGAATTAATAGATATACAATTACGCCAAATCTAATATGGGTATTTCAAAACATTGATTTTAAAGCATTAAAATAAAAACTGTTCAGTATTATTTATTTTTTACTTCAGATCCTTTTTTGAAGAAAATTAAGTTAGAGCTAGCTTGAAGTCAAGTTCTAGAGGCCTTTGCTGCTTTTAGTTATGCCACCTGAGGAACAAAGATGTCATTATTCAAGGAGAAAACTAAAACCTGGTCTCAAGGGCTGGGCCTCCTTCTCTTTAAACTTACATTTGAATAGGAACAATGGGTCCTTACATTTATTCTACTTTTGTTCACCTAGTAACCTTGTAGCACTTGGTATGCTGCTCTAGGCTTGCTCAGTCCTCATATTCAACTGGCTGAAGAACCTACCCCACAACCCCCACCACACTGTGAGATGTAAAAACTGAGAAGTGGCTTAGTTAGTTCTAAGAGCTTAGGACTTGCAGAGGGTACCCCTAATGACAGCTTGTGACAGTGCATATATTAACAGCCCTACTAGGAGTAAAAGTTCTTCAAAGCATCTTATTGAACTAATTGTCAAGCCTCAAATTAATGGAGCATTTTCCTTAATTGCTCTTAGAGGCCTGGGAGACACATCAAAAAACAGTTGACTTCAACTTTATTATATCACCTTTTCTTCCTGCTGAAATAGTGAAGGCCAGGCACAGATTATTAAATACAAGGGATGTCTAAATAATTTATTAATTAAAAAAATAGGAAAAGCCAGGATGGCTCAGTGGGTTAAGCGCTCGCTTTTTGGACCGAGGATCGAATCCTGGCTCCGGCCCAGGCGGACCCACATGCTGAACTGGGGAGTTCCCACAGTTCAGTTCTCTCTCTCTGTCTCTGTATCTCTCTCTCTTTCTGTCAAAAAAAAAAAAAAAAAATACTCTGAATGAAGACATGTAGAAAAAGCATTGTAGGAAGCAGCAATCTTGTGATTGCCTGAAAAAAGGTTAAATAAACCTCATCAAGTCCATGCCCACAATCTTCTATGGAGAAATGTCACTGGTACAACGAAGTGGCCTCCCATCCCTATCCCCATGTATTCACCTATCTTTAAGTTATAAAAATAGACTTTAGAAAGGAGCTGGACATTCTGGTTAAATTGGTGGATTGACTATACCTTTATCTCCACTCCACTGGTGCATTGGGCTTGGCAAATGCTACATTTTCAGGAAGTCTGCAAGTCAGTTAACACATTCACTATGAAAATTAAATTATATAAACTTACAATTAGGTAATTTATATTAAAAACTCATTACTTTCTAATGATTTTGTAATTACCTATGCTCTTGAGGTTTACTGTTTTTGTATCTATATAGTGAAAATGCTATAGAATGCTGTGTAACTGCTTATTTCTTCCCAACTCCACATTCAGTGACTTCACATTGGAAACTGGAAATGGGCACGATGGGAATATATATCATAAATACTACAAAACACTACAAATTAGGGCTTGATTTATTATTTTGTTGATTGTTAAGAAAGTGAGGAAGAAAATGTTAATAATGCAGATTAAACTTAAAAGTGTATCTTTCTGTAGTTGTTACATTATGAAATAGCACAAAAAATTGAGGAATATTATTCTAGTATTTGAAAACTATTATCTGATTCATCAAAGAAGTTGCTTATATAACTAAAGTAATGTGTTTTGTTTTTGTCTTACTCTATTGAGTAAACAAAAATATCAACCAACATTCATATTAGGACTACACTAGTTCATAAACTGCAACTATAGGTTGGCTATAGGTGCAAGAAGTCTACAAACGTCAACAATTATATTCTGTGAGAATCAATTGGTTACATAAAATTTATTTTATCTTTGTTTATAATAATTGTAACATTATCTTATATCAGTAAATTTATATTAAATTTATGCATATATTTATTAAACACTTATTAGCACACTACTGCTTTACTCCCTTTTAAAACATCATGAAAAAGGCAATAAAGGAATAAAAAAGGCATAAACGCACAGGACAAAGAATGGGAGCAGAGACTATGGAGTAGATTATATATGGCAACTAAATTATGGAAAATGGAAAGCAGATGGATGAGTGGTAACTGACTCAGAGCAAAGGAAAGCTGAGGCTTGGGT
>PVKE010041658.1:0-14076 GCA_004027555.1 Craseonycteris thonglongyai | reverse complement strand
CCATCTCCCATTCCTACTTCAAAAATCTTTCTGACTCTTTGGGAAGCTGGGATGGCTCAGTGGGTTAAGCGCTCACTTAGAAGCCCCAAGGACTGAGGATTGAATCCCAGCTCAGGACCAGGCAGACCCACATGCTGAACTGGGGAGTTCCCACAGTTCAGTTCTCTCTCTGTCTCTGTCTCTGTATCTCTCTCTCTTTCTGTCAAAAAAAAAAAGGCTTCATGTGTAGCCAGTAATCTGCATTAAAAAAGAGAAAGATCTTTCTGACTCTTTAATGAAAATGTAAAAACTTGCAAAGGCTGGGAAAGCCGGGACGGCTCAGCGGGTTGAGCCCTCGCTTTGAGGCCATGAGGACCAAGGATCGAATCCCGGCTCTGGCCCAGGCAGGACCCACATGCTGAACTGGGGAGTTCCCACAGTTCGGTTCTCTAACTGTCTCTGTCTCTGTCTCTCTCTCTATCTGTCAAAAAGTAAAATAGAAATAACTATGCACTGAAGACAAAAAGATAATTTCTCTCTATAAATGTGAAAAGATAAAAAACAAACAAACAAACAAAAAAAACTTGCAAAGGTAAAACTCTTATTTAAGTGTTCTGTGATTTAAAATCTTGAAAGCATAGTAGAAGGCCCCTGTGTCTGGAATCCTTATTTTATTAGCATATTTCAGAAAAAGATTAGATTTCTCTCCAGATTGACTTTGGCAGTGTTTCCTCCCTCATGTCCCATGCTCCCAGCTTCCTGCTCTGGACTCTGGGCTGGACTTCTCACTATGGAGCCCTGGTTTCCAAGAGAATGAATTCCTGTACCTGTTTTAATGGCAGCTGCTTCCCTTGTGTTTAATCCAGGTTCTAGATCTACTCTCTGGACCCACATACCTGCCTGCTTGTCTCAGAATAACTTACTCCATCTAACGTGCTCTATGTTCACATCTTACATCCTCTCAAACCAACTTGTGTGCTAAGTCTGTTTCAAAACTTTTAATAGATCCCTGTTTTCAGTTGCAGAATTTCTCTTCTGCTTGTCTGTAGCATATTGTGTTCAAGTATCAGTCAGGATGGGTTAACGGCTTTACCAACCCATCTTCAATTTATGATGGCTTAACACAAAAATTTTTACTTCTTGTTCACAACACAATTTAATACAGGTCAGAAAGGAGAGTTGGGGCTCTTTTCCATGTGGTTTCTCAGAGATCCATTTTTCTTCCATTTGCTCGCTCTACCTTACTCTAGGTCTTCACAGACCCCATCATTCAACCAGATGATGATGGAAGAACAAGGATTGAACAGAGGAGATTTTTGTGAGCAGGTCTTTTAGTGGCACATTCTAGTAGTGGCACTTCTATTTGCATTTCCTTGACCAGAACTCAGTTACCTAACCATTCCTAAAAGGAACATGTAATCTGGTAGTATGCTGAGAAAGAAGAGGAGAACACAAGTTCATGAACACTAGTAAACTAAGTCACAATTGTATAATTTCTACTACTGAACATACATAGTTCCTAAAACTTTTAGGCCAAGATTGTCTATTGATACATAAGACAAATTATACCCTAGCTAGAATTGGCTACAGTGATTTAGCTTCTTAATTACAGTCACACAGTTTTTAACTACAAGAATAGAGAAATGACTGAACAAAGAAAGAAAGCAATCATTGTAATCATACTGTCTTCAATTTTTGGTTTATATACCTGATCTAAATTCTGTAGCTTGCTTAAAATAATTTCAATATGAGTTAATATTTTATATAGCTGATAAAAGAATATTTAAAGAGTATTTGCTATTTATCAATGAATTCAATAGAAACCCAATATGTATAGCACACACATAGTATTGTATGGTTCAAAATGGAGAGTTTTAATTTTTTCACTTCTATTTGAGAAGCACTGAACAAAAACAGTAGAAATGTTATGTTCATGCCCCATCTAAGCTCAGCCCACCTCTTCACTATTATCTCTACCAAGGAATAGAGCTGGTAGCTGGAATGGGGATAACAAAGGTGAGGGTCCACGCTCCCTTTCCTGACAAGCTGCGTTTATTGACTGAGAGAGCAGGTAAGATACTGGGCAGCAGTGGGGGATGGTGATGCTATGGGCACAAGTTCTAGGTGAATTTGCCTCTTTCATTTCACTATTGCTCTTAGTTTCACAGGCTGAAACTCTTGAGAGAAGGACACACACACACACACACACACACACACACACACACACACACACACGGGCAGGCTGATAAATTTTGCCTGCACTGTAATATTTTTTGTTACATTAGACATATCTGGATATAACCTGTTCTGTGTAGTCACATGGTATTTCTCCCCCCACCCCAACATTCTTGATCTTGCACACACAGAGGCTTACATTTTCCACCCAGTGCATATCGAAATGAAAAAATATTCCGATGTTTTGTTCAAACATCATGTTATTGAATTCTTAACAGTGAAAAATGTTCCTCCAATTTTTTTGGAAAAGAAGGTGAAGACTTCTTAGAAAAGGTCATTACAGGTGATAAAACTTGGGTCCATCATTATGACATTGAGAACAAAAGGCAGTGCTTGGAATACTGTCCTAAGGGATCACCTTCCCAGCTGAGGCCTGAGCTTTGAATTTTTTTGGCTGAGGTGATTCCTTATGGTGATATTCATACATTGCTTTGGCTCTCGGGGTCATAATGATGGGGTCATATAATGGTGTGTGTGTGTGTGTGTGTGTGTGTGTGTGTGTAACATTGACCAGAAGCTGGTTTTCTCAGGTCAGCCCCCTTATCTAAGGAAGTAGATATAGATTTCCTACTTTCCTATAGGTGATATGAGCTAGCGTATCTCCAGTTATTGATTAATAGTGGTAATTCACAAAGCAACCCAAAGACTTCACAGCTTGGGACCACTTTGTTTCTTTTTTTAAATTAAATGTATTGAAATGACTTTGGTAAGTAAAATTATAAAGGTTTCAGGTGCACAATTCTATAATACATTATCAATATATTGTATTTTGTGCTCACCACCCAGAATCAGTTCTCCTTCTATCACCACATATTTAAGCACCCTCCCTCTTCCATCACACCCCTCCCCCTTACTCTCTGATAACCACTAAATCATTGTTTGTGTCCACGAGTTTTTGTTTCTTTGTCTTGTTCCTTTGCTTTCAGTTTTATATCCTGCTTATGAGTGAAGTCATATGGTTCTTGATTTTTTTTTCTGGCTTATTTTGTTTAACATGATGATCTCAATATCTATCCTGTTGTTACAAATGACTGTATTTCATCTTTTCTCATGGCTGAGTGATAATCCATTGTGTGTATGTACTACATCTTTTTTATTCAATCACCTATAGAAGGGCACTTTGATTGTTTCCATTTCTTGGTGACTGTGAACAATGCTGACAGGAGCATCAAGGTACGTATATCTTCCAGACAAAATTTTTCAGATTTCTTTGGGTAGATATGCAGAAGAGGGATTGCTGGATCATAGGGTAACTCTTCTTAATTTGGGGAAAACTCTATACTGTCTTCTACAGTGGTTGTACCAATTTACATTCTCACCAGCAGTGTATGAGGGTTCCTTTTTCTCCACAGCCTCTCCCACACTTATTATTTGTCTTGATGATAGCAATTCTAACAGGTGTGAGGTGATATCTCATTGTGGTTTTGATTTGCATTTCCCTAGTAGCTAGTTAAGTTTAGCATTTTGTTTTCATATATCTGTTGGCCATTCCTATGCCTTCTTGGGAGAAGTGTCTATTCAGGTCCTCTGTCCATTTTTCAATTGGACTGTTTTTATTGTTGTTGAATTATATGAGTTCTTTACACATTTTGAATATTAACTCTGTATCAGAGACATTGTTTGCAAATACTTTCTCCCATTCGGTTGGTTGTCTCCGTGTTTTATTGATGGTTTCTTCTGCTCTACAGCAGCTTCATAGGTTGATATAGTCCCTTTCATTTATTTTCGCTTTTACTTCCCTAGCCTTTGAGGTGCCCAATTCATAAATTCCTCCCTGAACCTAAGGTTCATAAGTTTAATACCGATGTTTTCTTCTATGCAATTTATTGTTCAGGTCTTATATGGAGGTCTTTGATCTGTTTTGAGTTTATTTTAATATATGGTGACAGATCACAGTTCAGATTATATCTTTATTTTATCTTAAAATTTATTTTATTGTTTTAAGAGAAAGTGAGGAGACAGAACTAGAGAGAGAGAGAGAGAAAGAGAGAGAGAGAGCTCCCAGAACAGTCTCCAAAACTGTATACCATTTGTTGCAACACAGTTTTATTCCACATAGGTGTATGTGGGGCCATACAGGGTTGGAACTGAACCAGTGGCCTCCCCATGGGAGGCGGGAACCTTTGCTGCCAAGTTATCCCAGTGGTTACCAGTTTTGCCACAGTTGCACTTGCCAGGGCTGGTAATCAAACCTCAGACCACACAATTGTGAGGCAAATGCTTAACTGCTGAGCTATCCCAGCACCCCCACAGATTCAATCTTTTGCATATGGCTTTTCAATTTCCCCAGCACCTCTTGTCTCTCTCCATTGTATATTTTTGGCTCCTTTGTCGAAAATTATGTCCATATATATGTGGGTTTATTTCTGGGTTTCCAGTTTTATTCCACTGGTCTGTGCTCCTGTTTTTCTGCCAATACCACACTGTTTTGATTATTGTCACTTTGTAGTATAAATTGAAATTGGGAATGTGATTCTTCCAGCCTTGTTCTTTTTTCAGAGGCTTGCTTTGGCTATTTGGGGTCTTTTATGGTTTCATACAAATCTGGTAATTCTCTCACCTACTTCTTGAAAGAATGTCTGTGAGCTTTTGATGGGAATTGAGTTAAATTTGTACTATTGTTTTGGGTAATATGGCCATTTTAACTATGTTGATTCTTCCAATCCATAAGAATGACATACCTTCTCATTTCTTCTTGTCTTCAATTTATTTAAATAGTGTCTTAGAGTTTTCAGAATATAAGCTCTTTACATCTGTTAAGTTTATTTCTTGATATTTTATTCTTATTGCAGTGGTAGAAGGTATTGTTTTAATTTTTTTCTGAAGTTTTATTCCTAATATACAGAAATACAATGGATTTTTGTACATTAATTTTGTATCCTGCAACTTTACTGTATTTATTTATTGTTTCTAATAGTTTTTGTGGAGTTTTTAGGATTTTCTATATAAAGAATCATGTCACCTGTAAAAACTGACAATTTAACTTCTTTATTTCCAATTTGGATGCCTTTTATTTCTTTCTTCTGCCTGATGGCTCTGGCTAGAACTTCCAGCACTATGTTGAATAGCGGTGGTGATGGGACATCCCTGTCTTTGTACTGATTTTAGAAGAAAAAGTTTCAATTTTTCCCCATTTAGTATGATATTTGCTGAGCGGTTGTTATATATGGCCTTTATTATATAAAGGTACTTTCTTTCAATACCCATTTTATTAAGTGTTTTGATTATAAATGGATGTTGTGTCTTGTCAAATGCTTTTTCTGCATCAATTGATATAATCTAATGGCTTTTATCATTTATTTTCTTTATGTGGTGTATCACATTGATGGGTTTGCATATGTTGAACCACCCTTGTGCCACTGGAATGAATCCTACTTCATCTTGATGTATGATCTTTTTAATGAATATTATTCTATTTGGTAGTATTTTGTTTAGGATTTTTGCATCTGTGTTCATCAGATATTAGAATGAAATTTTCTTTTTTGTGTGTTGTCCTTACCAGGATTTGATATCAGGGTTTGTTGGCCTCTCAAAATGAGTGTAGAAATAATGCCTATTCTTCAATGTTTTGGAAGAGTTTGAGAAAGACAGTTATTAAATCCTCTTTGAATGTTTAGTAGAATTTGCTAGTAAAGCTGTCTGGTCCTGGCCTTTTGCTTTTGGGGAGGTTTTGGATGATTGTTTTGATTTCCTTACCATTGATCTGTCTTGTAGATAATCTAGTTCTTGATTTAGTCTAGGTGGGCTATATGTATCTAGAAATTTGTCCATTTTTGTCTAGGTTATTGAGTTTGGTGGCATATAGTCTTTAATAATATATGTATATGATCCTTTGTATTTTGGTGGTATCAGCCATAATCTTTCCTTTTCCATTTCTTATTTTGGTTATTTGTGTCTTTTCTCTTTTTACTTTAGTGAGCCAAGCCAGGGGTTTATCAATTTTATTAATCTTTCAAAAAGCCAGCTCTTTGTTGCATTTCCTTTTTTCCTTTTTTTGTTTTTTTTTGTTTGTTCCCTATTTCATTTAGTTCTCCTCAAATTGTTATCTTTTCATTCTCTCTGCTGAATTTAGGTTTCATTTGTTCTTCTTTTTATATTTCTTTAGATGTAATGTTAGGTTTTTCATTTGTAATTATTTTTATTCCTTGAGATAAGCCTGTAATGATATAAATGTCCTCTTAATACTGTTTTCGCTGCATCCCAATACAGTGATCCCTCGTTTTTCGCGGTTAATGGGGACCAGAACCTTCCGCAAAAGCTGAAAAACCGCGAAGTAGGATTTGCCCCTAGGAATTTTCTCATTGATCGATGTCGCACCGGAAACCAATCACGCGCCTTTATGAGAGCCCGTGGGATGGACTCTGAGTCAACTCATCTCTTTGTTTGACATGCAGGGATCCTTCTCTCTCGCGCATCAACATGAAACAACACTCCTTTCCGCAATGTGGCTGCCGACATGGTGGTATTTTTTCATTTCTATTTTTTGATGAATATTTTGGGAAAACCTGCGAAGCACTGAAGGGGCAAAACATGAAGCGCGAAGTGGCGAGGGAATACTGTAGTTTTGATATGTTTTTTTTCATTTGTTTTTATGTATTTTTTAAATCTATTTTTCTTTGACCCAGTCATATTTTAATAGCATGTTGTTTAGTCTCCATGTATGTGTGACTTTTTCCTGCTTTTTTGTTGCAGTGACTTTCCAATTTCAAAGCTTGATGGTCAGAGAATGTACTTGGTATAATTTCATTCTTCTTAAATTTGCTGAGGCTCATTTTGTATACCAGCATGTTGTCTATCCTTGAGCATGTCCAATGTGCACTAGAAAATAATAAATAATCTTTTTTTTAAAAGATTTTTTTCATTGTTTTTGACAAAGAGAGAGACAGAGAGAAGGGGGAGGACCCAGAGCAGTCTCCATAGCTGTATGTCATCAGTTTCCCACATAGTTTCATTCCACATGGATGGGTGGGGGGGCATGCAGGGCAGAAACTGGGTTGGGGGCCTCCCACATGGGAGGCACACTCCCATGAGCTTGGGCCAAACTGGGGGCCTCCCACATGGGACTCTCACCCCAGTGAGAACCAAACTGGGGGACACACCCCATTTTAGCATATGGGTCCTCAATAGACTGGGGTCAGGATTTGATTCTTAGATCCCAGGTCTGCAAAGTGAGCACTTAACCCGCTGAGCCATCCTAGCATCCCCAAGAATATATAATCTTGTGTTTTAGGATGAAGTGTCCTATAAATGTCAATTATGCCCATTTGCTGTGGTGTATTATTTAAAGATAATATTTTCTTATTGATGTTCTGTTTTGGTGATCTTCCCATGGCTGTCATTGAGGGTGGTTAGGTCCCCTACTATATTGTGCTTTCATCAGTTTCTCCCTTTAGTTCTGTTAGTATTTGCTTTGCAAATTTTGGTGCTTTGTGATTGGGAAAATATATATTAATGTGTCATGCATTCTTGTTGTAGTGTTCCCTTTATTATTGTGAAGTGTCCACCTTTGTCTCTTATTACATTTTTTTATCCTGATGTGTATTTCATCAGATATAACTATGGCTACACCTGCTTTTCTTTGGATACCATTTGCTTCAAGTATTGTTTTTCACCCTTTCACTTCAAGTCTATATTTGTCCTTATAGTTGAGGTGTGTTTCTTAGAGGTGGCATATGATTGGTTTATTTGTTTTGAACCAATCTGCTACTCTGTGCCTATTTATTGTTGAGTTCAGACCATTTACATTTAGAGTGATGATTGATATATGAGGATTTCCTTTTAGCTATTTTATCTTTTGTTTTCTGGTAGCTCAGTATCTCCATTGTTTGTTTATACATTTTTGTTTCTATTATTTTAGTTTCGTGATTTTCTATGATGTTTTCTTTTTTTTTTTTAATATTTAATTTATTTATTTATTTTTGACAGAAAGAGAGAGATACAGAGACAGAGACAGAGAGAGAACTGAACTGGGGGAGCTCCCCAGTTCAGCATATGGTTCCGCACGGGCCGGGGCCGGGATTCGATCCCTGGTCCCCAGCGCTGCTAAGTGAGCACTTAACCCACTGAGCCATCCCGGCTTCCCCAATATGATGTTTTCTTGTTTCCTGTTTTTTTTATGTTATGCATCTCAGTTCTGGATTTTTTCTTTTTGAGTGCTTACCACTATGTTTATGTAAAATAAAGTTTCATATAAACAGTAGTCCTGTTTCTTAAACATGTCTTATATCATCATTTACCTTTGTAAATTTGGACTGTTACTTTCTCCCCTTTTATGTTTTTGTTGTCACAAATTATCCTTATTTATTTTGACTTATTGTTCCAGATCAAAAACCTTCTTCAGTATTTACTTTAATGCAGGCTCTGTGCTTGAGAATTTCCTTAGCCTGTGTATATCTGCAAAGGTCTTTATTCCACCTTAATATCTAAAAGATAACTTTGTTGGATAAATTATTATGGTCTGGTAATTTCTCTCTTTCAATAGTTTGAATATCTGTTTTTACTCCTGGCGTGTGGAATTTCTGTTGGGAATTCTGATAATGACTCCTCCCTCCCTCCCAGAGCTCTTCTCGCCCCCGCCCCCCACCTCTGTCCAGTGTTTACAGGGAAGGAGCTGTAAGGGCTAGTCAGCTGCAGACTGGAAATAACCATTATCCAGTACTACAAACTAATCTGGGTCTCACCCAACAAACCCCGCCCTACCCTTCCTGGCTGAAACCAGCAGAGTAGCAGAGGGAGACACATAAGCATGGCAGCTGTTGCCTGCAAGACCAGCACTGGGATTTCAGAGGTGCAGAGCTCTATCACCTACCACATCCTCCCTTGAGGATGGTGCACTGAGACCAAAGTGACTGGGTCAAAGAGCCCACCACCCAGGAAATCTCCCAGCATGACAAGACTGAAAACCCTAGAGAAAATAAACTGGTACAGGACTCCAATTGTGTAATTTTTAGGTTCTACGAAACTTGAATTCACCCCTCCCAATTGGCCCTTTAGAGAGGTGAGAGGGGCTTTGGGTGCACCTGGAATGGCCAGGAGCAAGGACACGACACACAGTGCATTCAGCTCTACCCTGTCCTGACTGGTCCCCAGTTGGTTCTGGGTTGGTTTCTCTGGGGCACAAGTGTCACTGCCCATAGTCCCTGAACCCCTGTGATGACCTCCTGTGGGGGACTGGGGTGAGGTGCTGACTGTGAGTGGGAGAGAGTAAGTGCTCCTGGGTGTGTGCACAGCCCTGCCTGTCTCTGCAAACAGCTCAAAGAACCGCCTAGCCATGCACCTCCATGCGGTGGTATTTCTTCTGAACTCTAATGGGACTCAAATATCGATTAATAAAGAGTTTGATACGTGGAACCACAGTTTGGGAACATTTTCCTATTGAGACCTCAGAACCAGAGCTCCCCTTGACCCTTATGTCTTTACTCCTCTCCCCTCCCACCGTTCTTCTAAGTACAAACTACCTTCCAGAGTCACTGATTCGACGGAGGAGGGGGAGCCATGCCTCCTCCTTTACCATCTCTCCTGCTTTTCCTTGGGAATAGTCTAAGCAAGTTTATTCAGGTTGGCCAATAATATGGTTCTTCCTTCTAGAATGCAGAGAACCTAGATGCAGCATCCAAGGCTAATCTCTACAGGTAGCCTCTCTGGCTGCTATTGCCTCCACTGTAAAATGAGGTTAATGATAGTATCCACCTCATTGATTGAATAGCAAGGGGCAGAGAACTCTACCCCCCACCAGCTGCTAGCAAGTTTGCACCCCTTATGTCATTCACCCTAGCCTGGCCATCTGTATTCCCTGCCATTCAGAATTTCCCCCTAACCTGCTTCCTTTCCACTAGTGTTTCAGTGACCAGGAATTTGTCAGAGTTGTATATGAGCAAATATAATTTCACATTTCATGGCAATTACCTTCATAGCAAAGATAATAAGAAAACGAAGCAGGGGTTTCCTTAAAAGAAAGTATATTCTGGTTCACATGAGATCCTTGTGGGCTGACGAGGGAATCTCTAAGTCCACCTTGTGTCATGAAAACTATTTCAGAAAAAAGAAACAAACTTCTCTCCCACACAAATCCTACTCTTACCCTCTTCAGATCTTATTTTTTTTTCAACAAAAGAAAGAAATATTAATAATGATAATGGACACACAAATAGTCTCGTAAATAGGTAATAGGGAAATAAAGACTTTTGGAAATACTTTCTGTTTCATTCAGAGATGTTTCCATTTACATGATCACAACTTTACCATTATGAAGAATTTTATACAGGCAACATATTTTGAAATATTATAAATGGCCAGTTATTTACCTCACTGGGTTTTAGTTTTCTCAGGGGCAATATGAAAATTAGAAAAAAATGATTTACAAGGTTCTTTTTATGGGTAAAATTCTATGATTTCATACTAAGGATGTTAACATTGTTTTGTTATTTAGTTAACATTTCTTTTGTTTTATATGTTTTAACTGTCTTGCAGTTAAGTCAACAGGTATTGACTAAACACTAACAGGGCATATAACTCAGAAAAGTACTTTCCTGTGGAAAACAACTGTGTTCTTGAAAATGTGAATGAATCAACATTTATTTTATACACATACACACACACACACACACACACACACACCATGGGTATAGGCAATATATATGTATGTATATTCTGCTTTCATGAAACCAATGATAAAGTATTTTGCTCAATTTATTTATCTACTATGTCAAGTTCAATTTTATTTTTTCTTTTAAAGATTTATTTTTTATTATTTTTGACAGAGAGAGAGAGAGAGAGAGAGAGAGAGAGAGAGAGAGAGAGAGAGAGAGAGAGAAGAGGAAAGGCCCAGAGTGGTCTCCATAGTTGTACATTAGTTTTCTATATAGTTTCATTCCATAGGTGGGCTCAGATCTGTACAGGGAAGGAACCAGGAAGGGGGGCTCTTGCATGGGAGGCACGTGCCCACAAGCTGGGGAGCTCCCACATGAGAAGCTTGCCCAGCAAGAACCGAACTGGGGGCATGCCCCAGTTCAGCATATGGGTCCTCACTGGCCAGGGCTGGGGTATGGTCCTTGGACCCTGGGGCTGCAAGCCAAGTGTTCAGCCCACTGAGCCATCCCAGCAACCCAAGTTCAATTTTCTTAAAGAAAGAGGTTACATTAACACTGGGTGATTGCACTGCACTGGATGTCATTTTCCTGAAGATGGCATTAAGGCACAGAGAAGTTAAATGGGGTTGCTGAGCAATAAAGGAAGCCCCAGAACCAAGACAAAAACTATGGAAAGTCTGGTTTTACACTCTGACCCCAACACTGTACATGTCCTTCTCTGGTTAGTTTTTCTGAGAATTAATGTGTTAATGTACCCACAGGATAGACTTTATTGAGGATGCTGATCTCTGAGATACCAAGCATCCCGTGGGCAACATTTTCTGAAAACAGATAATCTCTGGGTTTGGCAGTGCAATGACACTCCAGATGTATGTTTCCCCAAAATAAAATTATTTGTTTACATACATATAAAGGGATAATAAACTTTACTCTGCTGCAGAATTGTTAGTAATCACTCTTTCTTGATATAACCCAGGTACCCTATTTCTGTTTATGGTTGATAGCACGCACAGTTGGCAAGTGGTTGCCCCCACAGTTCCAAGGAGTGTGATGTGGAGGGTGTCCCCCAGCACATAAAATATTTACTTCATCATGTGCTTCCCTGGGCTTCAATTCTCAGTGAAGACCCTACGAACAGGGAGCAGATCACCCCTCCTCACATCTGTTGCACTATGGGGGAAATCATTAGTATTATTAGAAGTATGAATCCAACATTTCTTATCATTCCTATATGAGGCACTTTCTCATCTACCATTTCCAAATATGAAAATTCCAGGTCAAGGCTCTTTATTTCCTTCTTAGGAAATATTTCTTTCCTTATAACATTCTCACTTTTTGGGCCCTTGCTCTGCTTTTTCACTCTGGGAAACAGAAAACAGTGCATTAGTTCTGTGTTCTATGTGATTTATTGGAACTGAGGAGGTGGAAAGCAAATTGATGGTGGAACCTAAATAATATTCAAAGAGTATACTTGACAATAAGATTATTTCTATTAAGTGCAAAAAATTGCTTTCCTTGTCTTCATCCCTTTTTTTCACTGCTTTGATATTATTTTTTGATGTGCTCTCTCACTCATGCACACATGCACACATGCACATGTATACACATGGACTGGGGGTGGGGCATACGTAGGAGGATGTCACAGCTCAGCCTGGCATTGGTGCACGCATTTCCACTCACATTTCATGGGAAAGCTGATGAATTTGATCTACTCATGTGCCCTGAGAGATGAGGAAATAGGTTTGTTAAGCCTTCTGCCAGACTCCATTCCAGAAAAGGTTTTGGAGCAAAACTAGACCACTCAATAAGTGAATATTTATCTGTGGTGACTGTTAAGGCCCTGGGACAGAGGGGGAAATATGAGACGAAGTGAAAGTCACAGTTAGAGGCAAAGCCTGCTGTCAGTTCCTCTAAGGGAGGTAACACAACATGATGGGGAACTTATCTTAGTGGTGTGAACACAGCTGTAGAAATAGAGAGGAGGGGAAGACCTCTCGGGACTTAGGAAAATTTTCACAGCAGAGGTCACTTTTGAGTGAGTTTGTGATGGGTGAGCACGTTTTGTGAGGAGGAGAAAGGGCCAGTGGGTATGAGCAGAGGGAAGTTCTTGAGCTAGGCAAGGGACTGCAGGTGAACGGGAGTGAGGCCACAGAGCAAGATGAAGGAGATAGGGCTGGAAACGGTCTGTTGAGAATAGATGGTAGGTCATTGCTGAATGTTGAGGGCAGGGGAATGACATGATTAAATTCATATCATAGGCCGTATGTTCTGGCGGCATGTGGAAGATAAAGGGGGAGGCTGGACAATCCTGCCAAATCTCCCTCAGAATGGATAGTGAAGAGGAGGTGGGTCAAGACTTTTCAAGGGACTTGATGGACACAGCATATGTGGGCGAGGAGCTTGACAATTTGAGAGATCTGTTGTCCCTCTTCCCTGCCCTCTGCACCTGCTGATGCTCCATTACTCCAACTCCAAAATGCTAATTTTCATGTTGGTGATTACAACAGGTAACATTATTAATTTATCCTATGATTCGCCAATGGGAAATTTCTCCTGAGTGGAGAAGCAAAGGTAATGTTGCTAATACTAATTCCCATTTTTGCTCTAAATGCCTTCTAAGACATTATTGTTTTATTATTAGCTTCGGGTATACAAAAGAACATAACGATTACACATTTACACACCTCACAGAGTGATAACCCAAATAAGTCTACTACCCATCTGGCATCTTACATAGCTATTACAATGCCATTGACTATATTCTGTACACTATACTTTACATCCTATATATGAGAGTGGGCTCATAAATTTTGCTTACACTGTAATTTTTGTTACATTAGACACATGTGGGTATAACTGCTTGTGTAGTCACATGGTATCTCTTCTCCATCATTCTTGACCTTGCACACACAGATGCTTACATTTTTCACCCAGTGCACATTGAATGGAAGTGTTCAGATGTTCAGTTCAAATGCTATGCTGTTAGTGAATTCTTTTTCTTTTAAAAGATTCTTGCTTTTTTTTTTTATTGTTTTTGACAGAGAGAGAGAGAGAGAGAGAGAGAGAGAGAGAGAGAGAGAGAGAGAGAGAGAGATACAGAGACAGAGAGAGAACTGAACTGGGGGCATTCCCCAGTTCAGTATATGGGTCCCCAAGGGCCGGGACCAGGACTCGATCCTGGGTCCCTGGCACTGCAAAGTGAGCGCTTAGCCCACTGAGCCATCCTGGCTTCCCCGTGAATTCTTAATAGCAAAAAAGTTTCTCTAATTTTTTG
>PVKE010041657.1:0-14086 GCA_004027555.1 Craseonycteris thonglongyai | reverse complement strand
GGGAGGGAAGATGGGAGAGGGCACCAGCATTATGGACACACTCAATGGTTTGGTGGTTACCAGGATAGGGGGGAGGGGCGGGGGGACAGTTGTGGGGGGAGGTGGGAGTGGGCACTAGATATAAGGTGATGGAAGGGGAACTGATACTGAGTGATGGGCACATAATACGATGCATGAATGATGTGATGTGGACTTGTACGTCTGTAAACTGTCTAATTGTTACCAACCAATGTAACCTCATCAAATTTAACAATAAATTAAAAAAATATATATATATTATTTGTAAGTTAGCTGTTTAGTTGGCAATAAAGCCCTTTGTGTATATGTTTGTTTTTTTCCGAGATGCTGGGTTTTATTTATTTATTAGTTTTTGTTAAGTTTATTGGGGTGGCATTAATTTATATCAATTATATTGTTTCCAGGTGCTTTGTGTATATGTTATCTTCTGGGAGAAATTTAGAGTGAGGAGACAAGAAGACCTTGATGGGCTCTCAATATCTATTTATGCAATTTATAAGTTGAACCTTAGTCTTATATTTAACCTGTAGAGGTAAGGAATTTTTTTTTTTTTATTGTTTTTGACAGAGAGAGAGAGAGAGAAAGAGAGAGAGAGATACAGAGACAGAGAGAAAACTGAACTGGGAGAACTCCCCCGTTCAGCACATGGGTCCGCACGGGCCCCAGCCGGAACTCGATCCTCGGTCCCTGGGGCTGCAAAGGGAGCGCTTAACCCACTGAGCCATCCCGGCTTTCCCAGGAATTTTTAAAAATTTAAATGACACACATATATTCTTTTTAAATAAAATATAAAGAATACAAAGATATAAAATTAAAAAAGTAATTTGACAATAACAGTAACTCATAAAAAGTATAGAAAATTTGCATAATATAGAACTGTACAAGTAAAAAGTTTTAAAACATTTATAATTCCATACCAGGACATAACCGCTGTTAATATTTTAGGGGATTTATTCCTAGTCTGTTTTATTTTTTGACTTTTAAAAATCAATATCAAGTCAGTCATTGTATACTTTTTATAATATGATTTTTCACTTAAATATGGGCATATTTTTCCCATGTATTAAATACTCTTCTACATTATTTTAAGGGTGCCATCATGTTTAATCTTATAAATGTGCCATAATGTATTTATGAAAAGATGATTAAAACATGACGGTGCTCATTGGGTGACTCAAATGTTTCACAATGTTGTACATATTAAAGATGACCACAGAATAAATTTTGGCCAATAGGTGAATTTGCAAATACAAACTCCATGATTGTATAAGAATAATTCACTTAAGAAGCTATAGAATGAAGAATATCAGAATGGGCAACTGTCCTGATTCATCATTATGAGCACAACAGACTACACTCTTCATGGAAAAGAGTTTTCCATTTCAGCTTTTCTCATGTGTTCTGTTAAATTCAACTCATATTCAAGGTATCAGGTTTGGGTCTGTATAATTAATCTCATAAAGTCATGTTATGACTAAAAACAATCACTAAGCTGTAATGATCACATAATTTGTAATCAAAGATGAGCCTTAGCTTTTAAACATTTGCAGATTGGTTCAAAAGAAAAAGGGAGAAAAGGAAGGGGATTTTTAAACTGATGGCTTAAGGCAGACCTCTATTAGAGTTCTATTTCAAGTTCATGCATTCAAGGACTGACTAGACACTCAAAAATAATGATGTTGTTCTCCACTTTCTTGTAGATTAAAAGGTAATTGAAGCAGAGTAAGTACATAAACATAACTAAATATACTTTTTTTATGAAGGTAGAGCCTAAAAATGATCTAAGGCTGGTCTTCCATAAAGGCAGATAATGTGTCCTCTCAAAGATAAGAGAACAAAATCACCTATTTGTATGTGTCTACAAACTTATCCAAGCTGCTATTAATGGAGAAAAATTTTTTTAGTTTGAATTATCCAGATTCCTCAGGTCCCTTCCCTTTCTATTCTGATGAGCTGTTTACTTATATGTACTAATGACTATAATGGCTCAGTCACTCAAGAAGGAGGGAGCAGAAGCTAATAAACGTCCTGATGGCAGTTTTGAAAATTAGAATATTTTGCTGTGGCCCATCTGATGTGGCATTTTGACATAGTCCTCTTAACATGGACAAATAAATTCAAAAGAGTGTTGTTTTAGGATCAATGGGTCTGACAGACATCTCTGGTCCTCATTCCAACCTGTACCCCATCTGGTGGTGTGGGTGAGGCCTGCAGTGAGGCTCAGGAATAAGGCTGTCATGCTGTTCAGGGCATGCATAACACTTAAGAGTAGGATAAGTGCTAATATTGATTCAAGGTCCTGATTTCAACCCTTTTGAATAAATACCCAGACGTGTCTGCAAATGCCCATAGTTTTCCATAGTGGCTGCACCATTTTGCATTCCCCCAACAGTGTGTAACTGTTCCAATTTCTCTACATCCTCACCAACGCTTGTTTTTGTTCATGCTAAGTGAAATAAGCCAGTCAAGGAAGGACATATACTGCACGATTTCACCTGCATGAGGTATTTAAAATAACCAAATGAAAAGAACCAGAGAGTAAAATGGTGGTTGCTAAGGGTTGGAGGGGAATAGAAAGATGGGGAGATACTAAATAGTAGGCATGCAGTTTCGATTAAGCAAGATGAATAAGTTCTAGTGTTCTATTTTTCCTGTAGTCAGCGATACTTTATTACATACTTAAAAAATTGTTAAGAAATATATCTCATTTTATATGTTCTTACTATATATAATGTAACAAAAAATTTAATTAGAATAAGGACATCTCTCATATCAGTTAAAAAAATTTTTTTAAATGCTACTGATAAAAGGCTTTTTTTTTAATACATTAAGCAGATATTCTTTAAAATCCCCAAATATATCTACAGTTTAGTTTTGCAATAAACTCAGCTGCACTTTCGTAAAATTTGACATTATTAATAAAACAATGTTTTAAAATATATGTCAACTATGTCTCAATTAAAAAGATATAGTGACAGAAGGAGGCTTGACTTTAGGTGGTGAATACACAATGCAATATACAGATGGTGTATTATACAATTGTGCATCTGAAACCTATATAATTTTATTAACCAATGCAATGCTGCCCCAATCAATTTAATAAAATTAAAAAAAAAATAAGAAAATATTTGTTAAAGATTATTTATACAAATCTTTCATTATTTTCACCTATGTAAATCTCAAAAGAGAAATTATATTCATAAGTTTAAGGGCATAATACTTAGAGCAACTGTATTTATTTCTCTATTGAAATCAAATCATCTTACCTAGATATAAGGTTCAAGACTAGATGGCAAAGGGGATGCTGGGATTGCTCACAGGTTGAGCACTTGCCTTACAACCATGAGTTTGAGATCGAATCCCAGCCCCAGCTTTTGCAAACCCTTATGCTGAACTATAGCACCACTGGGAACCATGTGGTACATGGTACAGCGAAGATTCTCACCTTCATGCTAATGATGTACAACTATGGAGGCTGCTCTGGGCCCTCCACACTTCTCTCTCTCTGTCTCTCTCTCTCTCTCTCTCTTTCACTTTCTCTCAAACAATAAAATGTCTTAAAAAAAAAGAAAGATTAGATGGTAAATTAACTTCAAGAGTCAATTCATCAGGCTTAACCCCTGTGCTCTAAGGATACACCCACTGCTCTAAATATTCCTACTCTACTTAGATGTGCTTAAGATTTGGTGAACTTTGGTTTTATATCAAGACCAGAAAAAAAAAACAGAAAGTAAAAGAATCACTTCATTGTTGCAACAAAACACAGCAAAAGGGGAAGCCGAGATGGCTTAGTGGGTTAAGCGCTCAATTTGCAGCCCCGGGGAACGAGGATCGAATCCAGGCCCTGGCCTGTGCGGACCCATATGCTGAACTGGGGAGTGCCCCCAGTTCAGTTCTCACCAGGGTGAGACCCCAGCCCAGTTCCTGCCCTGTGCAGCCCTGCACCCACCTGTGGAGTGAAACTATATGGAAAACTATTGCTGTCAACTATGGAGACTGTTCTGGGCCCTCTCCCTTCTCTCTGTCTCTGTCTCTGTATCTCTCTCTCTCTCTCTCTTACTCTGTCAAAAACAATAAAAATAAATTTTAGGAAAAAAAACAGCAAAAAAGATGTGGATAAAATAATGGACTATTCACATTTGCCATGTTAGGATAAAAGCATTTGAATCTTTTTGTTTTCAGAAATGTTTTTTTTTTCCTTTGCCAGGAAACAGGCATGTGTTTTCATTAGGGATATTGTTGGAACAGCCCTGCAAAGAAAAACATCTGCGTCATTATCACTACTGTCAGAAAAATTATCTGCTATGCAAAGCAGTAAATGCCACTCGTCTCAGGCAACAGAGATGCTAACTCGTTAAAAAGCTCAGACCTGAAAATGAACGAAACTTCATTTACTTTTGGAAGTGACGTGCCAGGTTTAATTATAGAATGTAAAAAGTAAGACACCAAAAATGCAACACTTTTTTAAGTGAAAATATTTCCTAAAGCATTTTCTCTGGGGAAGAAAAAGTAGGTCAGTTTTATCAATGGGGAAGATGATGTGAATCTGAATGCATTATTAACCTGTCCTGAAACACAAGAAAAATCTGCCTGTGTATTTCTATATTCTTCAAATTTAATCCTATAAAACTCTAAGTTTTCAGAGTGGGTAAAAAAAAGAGCTCAGGAAGTTTTAATTAGATTGAAGAGCTTCATTACAATCTACCCTCAGATAAATGCCATCAATTCAGATTGATGCATATAATCCCTCTCTCAACCACTGATTAGATTCCTGTCATGTTGCGCATTCATTTTTACCAGAAATAACTGTCAGTATAACTCAGCATTAAAGAAAAACAATCTTCTGATTCCATACTTCTAAGTGCACAGTATCCTCTGTGTGCTAGCTGCCTGTATAAGTGCATATTTAAAAAAATATTTTATGTGAAGGGCAAGATAGTCACTTGAGTAGTTACTTTTCTCATCTGTTAAGCAAATTATCTCTCTGTATTTAATATTAAGCAAATTCACTGATATGATGAATAAAACACAACACCCATTCATCTGTCAATTCAGCCAACCTTGCTGTTTAAACTGAGTGGCTTATCCTGCTGTCTGAGAAGCTCAGGATACCTGCTTATGTAGTATCTGTCCAGTTTTTATTATTGTCCTTGAAGACAAAGAAGTCGAGTCTAGTACAACAACTGAGCAACAGAGATCAATGAGAGCTGTGCGATAGAAAGAATATTTTCACAAAAACGGGAAGGTTTTTTGGGCAGCTGTCATATTAGGTCATGATGGAGTGTCATCACAAACAGTCTCAGGACTTAGGGTACCAAAAATATCCACTCTCTGGGACAGCAAGGTGACACTGCGCTTCTCAGCCAGACCCTGAGCCCACTGCATAGTGTTTACGGAAGTGTGACTGGAGAAATAGGCTGCTGCCCTCTGGCTCTTAGTTAGGGGACAAACTGAAGAGTTATTGCTCTATGATCTCTAGTGTGAGGAGGTAGATGACAAGAAGGTCCCGTTCTCAAAATAAGAGAAATTACAGACATCCAGAAAGTATAAACTGCTTCTTCTGTCAATTGGTTTTCATTAAATTGTTGCCAGGACTCATGGTAAGTTTGTTCCCTGGGTCTCCCCACATGGAGTGTAAAGTAGCTATGGACCATTTCTTGGGTGGTTTTCTACATTAAATATAATAATCATGGACCAGGCAAGGAGTTAAGATATCAGAGGCCTTAATATAGGATTTACCAGTAGTTAAAAAAAAATGTGTGTGTATGTTTGAGGGCATTTGTAACAGCTGATAGGATAATCAATCTTCCTTTTTTTTTTTAAATATTTTATTTTTTAACATATTTTTATTGTTTATTTTTGACAGAGAGAGAAAGATACAGAGACAGAGACAGAAAGAGAACTGAATTGGGGAGCTCCCAGTTCAGCATATGGGTCCGCGCGGGCCGGGGCCGGGATTCGATCCCTGGTCCCCGGCGCTACAAAGTGAGTGCTAAACCCACTGAGCCATCCTGGCTTCCCCTATCTTCCTTTCTTGATATTATGTATAAGATAAACCAATATTTGCCTTTATTATGTAGACATATTCTTCAAAGAGCAAATCTATTAATGATAAAAGAATTCTCACTTTTAATTATTTTCTGTAAATTAAACTTCAAATTATTAAACAGATACAAAACTTTATAAAAGGAAATAATCACGAAGATTACTCTACCAAGAGTAGTAGGTACTTGATTGCATTTGAATAGGGTTCAATTAGATTGCTAAGTAACTGACTTAGAGGTCCTTTTGAAAATTATTAAAGCATTTTTCTTACTCTTTATTGTATTCTTTTTTTTTAAAGGTTTCTATTTTATTGTTTTTGACAGAGAAACAGAGACAGAGAGAGGTAGGAGGGCCCAGAGCTGTCTCCATAGTTGTACATCATCAGTTTTCGACATGGTTTTATTCCACACAGATGGGCGGGGTTTTCCACATGGGAAGCACACCCCAGTTCAGCATATGGGTCTGCATGGGCCAGGGTTGGGATTCAATCCTCAGTCCCCGAGGTGGCAAAGTGAGCACTTAACCCACTGAGCCATCCTGGCTTTCCCTGTTATATTCTTCTTAATATTGTTTCTGTTTTTGTTTTTTTTAATCAGTGTAGCTACTCATAGAAATGATTTTCATTTAATTATTTATTTTTACTTTAAATTCTGTTGTTTCAGTTAGAAAGCACTCAGATGGAAATAACAAAAGACATAACTCAAAATGGCTCAAATCAGGTGGTTCCTAAATGTTGCTGCAAAATAAAATCAACTGGGCATCCTTAAAATACACTGATGTCTGGTTCCCACCCAATGTTCTTATCAAATTGCAGTGGGGTGAGAGCTGGGCATCGGGATTATTTAAAGCTCTCCATGTGATTTCACATGCAATCAAGTTTGGGAACCACTGGTTCAAGTCCTGAGAAAGCTATTAACAAGGAAGTTCAAGGTTAAGGTGATTCTAGAGAATTTATGGACTTAATCTTGTCCCCAGGTTTTTCCTCCTCTGGAATGCTCAGAATGTCAGTTTGTCTTCGAAGGCTGTGGTCTTCAAAGAGTGTCATAGTTCCAAAGATCACACCCTGACAGGACAACATCCAGTAGAAAAGAGAGAATTGTCTGTTTCTATGCCTCTTTTTAATAGCTGTGATACATTTCTCAGAAACTTGTCTCCACCCTGCTAAATGAATCACTCACAAGGGGAATGACACTGTGGCACCTGTTTTATATCAAACCAATCAGATTTAGCTGATGTTAGGATAACCCTTACCTGTGCCATGCTGAGGACAGGGGTGAAGAGAAAGGGGGTATAGGCTCCTAAATAAAGTCATACATCTTCCAGTTAGAAAGAAGTGAAAAAATCTGTTGGTAGGAAACGTGGAGCATCTATCTGCTCTATCTTTTCCTCCATATCCTCCTCTATAGCGTGCCATCAACGTGAGTGGGCCTCTTCTTATGCAAGACTTCTGTGCACTTTTTTCTTACACGCTTCTCTTTATAAGAACATTACGCTCCATACAAATGAGAAATCATAAAGATTTCAGGGCTCAGAGGAATATGAACTTGGAGCAACCCCATTCTCAAAGTATGCTTCCTTAGTGGTAAGGTCTTATTTAGCAAATTGCAAGTATTTAGGCTTTGCGAGTATTTGAGAACTATCTCCTCAAGGCAGAAAGAAAATTTCTGCTGCAAGTGTTTATACGGCCAGTTTAACATATTAGTAGTATGTTAATTTTCATTTAAATATGTTAGATTTACAGTCGACATAAAAATACTTTTGCCTGAAGTGTTCCTACCCTGATAGCAAAGGAAAAGGAAAGCTAGAAGCAGCTACTTTAAGCATCCCAGAGTAAAATAAGAGATGGTTAGCAACTTGTTGGCACCTTGGTTGTGTTTCTTCTCTCTGATAATGGGACATTACCTCCCATAGGAGCATCATAGTGATTATAGGAGGCCATCAGCCTCATACCAAGGCAATCACTCACAAAGTTCTTCCAGCTGTCAGTGTTTGCCTACTCAAGGATAAAGAGGCATCAGTCCTGCTGGTTAAGAGAGGAAAGAAACTGACAAGAGTTACGCTTTTCTTCACAGCTGTGTGTTATTCATCTTTCCAAATAATTTCGGTCAAAGTTCCCAGGAACTAATGTCAGAAATCAGGAAGTGGTTAGTACGTCATTGAACTGGCTACTGACAGGTTAGCTCAGACATGCTGGCTGTCAATCTCCTCAGCAGACCTGTTGCTCCGCTTTCATTAACTAGTGAGCACAAACAACCTAGTGGAGATCACAGGAAGCCAGTACGTGCCTCTGGGCTAGTGTCACAAGGGGTTCCTATAAGTCATTATCAGTACACAGGCAGCGACACAGGCTCATGGGTGAGGAGATCTGACAGCGGAGGCTGTTCTGCAGTGTCAGGACCCAAACCCACTGCAACTCAACTAAGGAAGATGGATAAGGATGTGATACCCAATCTAAACAACAACAGCATTGCCAGGAAGAAGCACCAGGTGAAGCACAAGATGAAGAAGGTAAGTGGCTTACATTTTGGCTTAGAGCAGGAGTGTCCAACCTTTTGGCTTCCCTGGGTCACAGTGGAAGAAGAATTGTCTTGGGCCACATATAAAATACACTAACACTAACAATAGCTGATGAGCTAAGAAAAAAAGCACAAAAATATCTGAATGTTTTAAGGAAGTTTACGAATTTGTGTTGGGCTGTATGAGGAAATTTAAAAGATATGAGAATGATTAAGTTAAAGAGAGGAAACTTGCTAGTTGCAAGGCTCCAGGAACTCTCATTAACTCCTAATAGACCTGGGACCGAGAGTCTCATTGTACAAATTAATGTCCATCTCTTATAAATGTACAAAGTTACCAAGAATATGTTATGAGAAATCCAGTCCTGTACTTCACACATTTGGTGCCACTGTTCACATTTTAAAAAGCTGGCCCTTCCTCAAGACACAGCCACCTGCCAGGAAATCATAATAATAAATATTACTATCCAGATGACCATGAAAATACAAGCACCTACTAAGTGTTGGCATCATCATCATTTATGGCTTATTGGGAGACCACAAAGAAACACAATGTCTCTTGTAACTAGCCATTAAGAGGAGAAATCTTAAGACTAGGGCCAGACTATGTATAGCAGAGCCATGCCATTCACCTAGAACTCCTCCAGGTGCTAGCTGCCAGTTAAAAGTTTGTATTTCTTTACATAGGGAACAATATTTTTGTTGCACTATCATAAGTCTATTCAGATTCACTAATTGCGGGCCTAACTTACCATTGTATAAGAAGACTAAAAAAAATTATTTTTAGCAGCATTCACATAGAAATAATATAAATCCCCAGATTATTAAACTAGTAACTGCTAAATTAAAAAAAAAAATTAAAGGAACTAGAGTCAGAATTAAGGAAGCTCTGACTAAAAACAGTGAGGTGAAATTTATTCATGTCATTCAGCTTTTCTCTCTCTTCCAGACACACTGGAAAATGTTAAGATAATATTAGTGGTTACTTGGTTTTTAACGGCCATGGGAAAGAGGTGATGGAGAAGAATGGAAAGTAGGAAATGTCTTGAGGTACTCCACAATATAGAATGAATTTATTTCCTAAACAACTTACTACATTAATATAAAATTACATACATTGAGTTGTAGTGTCTGAAATGATATCTTAAAAGCTTATATCTTCATTAGCAGTCAACAAGCATAATTACAATGTAACTACTTTAAATCCAATGAAGCAGTTTTATATATTCAAATTAGTTACTGTATTGAGGAAAACAAAACTCTTTTTTTTAGCTGCCAGTATGTACATCAATACCAAATGCACCGAAATATAGGTCAATATCTGTATGCTTTTCTAATAATTATAAACATTGATTTCCTAAAAGGAAATCAGTATTTGTAAACCACTGAACATTGGCAGTGAATAAACAAAATAACCAGATAGATAATTAACTTGTAAATAGTTTGCTTGTAAACTCATGTTTAATTAAATCTACTGTAAAACATCTTTCAAAATTAAAGTATTTGATAGTCAAAAACTTTCTGGAATCTTATAATAAATGAATAAATGAAAATCTTTTTACCACTGAGAATTCAATGAAAGGAAATTATAATTTATCTTCTGTAAAATGGAAATATTTTATGAAACACAATTACATTATTTAATATTTTTCTCATTATTAGATCATTATAACTATTTAACTAAACTAAAGATAGCATAAATGTTCTATAAATTAACAGGCCACATTTTTTTGTAAAGAAATTCAAGTTGGGGAAAATTCATTTGCATAGTTACACATTCAAATATGTGGCTACTTCAATCTGTCTTTGTACTTGGCAATGTAAATATTATATAGCCATAATTATACCGGTAAGTCAATTTCATTTGTTTTTATTTCTATACCATGATAATTAAATCAATATTTTAATAAATTCTTTATTATCCAAGTATATCCTTTCTAAGATGAAAATCTTAGTATTAAGTATGATTCAGTGATTCTATCAAAATTCCTTCTTTAGCTATAATAATGTGCCAAAATTAATTAAAGCAAATGAACATTCTAAATGACTCTTTTCCTCTGAACCCATGAGTAATTGCCTACGCTTGACAAGGTATTTTGCATGAAATATCAACAATGTGATTTGAATCACATTCATAAGTATAAAATCTTCAGCCATAGTAATGAATAAATTATTATTGTCCTCTCATGGAACTATCTTCAAACATTTAAAATACTTACGGTATTAATGAAAAACATTTTTTTTAATTATTATGGTGTCTATAATTTTCTAAGACTTTTAATTTATTCCAACCTTATTATTTGGGTAGTTTTATTTTTACTTTTTTTTTGAAATATAATTGACACAAATCTTTATCATAAGCTAGAGGTAGGGCATATTTTATAGCTTGTTTAGGTATGTCTAATTTACATAGCTAATGTCTAACAATCCCAGTCCGCTCATGTATGTAGTGATAGTTGGTTATTCTCTATTCCAGACACAGAAGTAATTACTGTTCCATCTGTGAGGGAACTAAATGATTTTCAATGAAATTTTAATAGAATCCAGTTACAATTTACTTTCTGAAATAAAAAGTCACAGATATCTGGCAGTCAAGCAGGTGGCCATAGAGGAAATTTCAGGGAATATCCTTTCAATCAGAGACTCCAGGAGGTCTAATTCTTTAATATTGTTATACTGTCAGTAATCTTTCCCACATTGACTCCACATGGGTTTATATTCTTCAGCATAGTTAGTCCTGAGAATTCTGTAGAAATATGTGTGTGGTGTTGTCATTTTTGTATGGCTGCATGCCTGTTGATGATATTCAGGGTGGGACCTGACAATTTTTTAGAAAGGTATGTGAAGAAACTGATGCCAAGGAAATCAGTGCAAGAGAAATGATCGATTTTACTGGGTGCTCAAAAAAGTCTAATTTTCCTCTCCTTTCCTGACCTTAAAGAAAAAGGAACATTATTATTGTTAACATGGAAAATACACATCTGCCCTTTGTCATCTAAGTGATGCTTCCATTGGCTAGCCAGACCTCATGATTTCCTTGTCACTAGTACCCCTGGTCACTGACCCCTTCTTTCCAGAAGCATGACCGAGGAGAGGAAGAATATGTATCTCTGTTGGCCCCTTAATCCCTCACTCGGTGACTCTAAGGTAAGTGGTTTGTTGTTGTTTGATTGGTTCTTTATTTTTCTATTTGCTTACTTCTCTGTATAGCCCCTGAAAAACTTGGAAAGACATCTTTCAAAAATGACTGCTGTCTTTTGCCTATCAATTGGTAAGTCTGGGGGCTCTCACTGCATGCCCAGGTACTAGCAAATGGGGAATGGACAGCAATGTAATTTGGGGCTGAACTTCAGGCAGAAGGACAAGCCTGGGATGAACTGCTGCTGAACTATGGGAAACAGAAACGTGGAGAAAATGCAATTCTAAAAGTTTCCAAGGATTAGGATTGATAAATATTTGAGGTCTTCTATATTGTCAACAGGTAGACATGGTACAGACAAGGTACTTTGAGAAGACAAGATTACCTATAACATAGTTCTTTTTTTTTATCTAGGTTCTAGGGAGAAAAGGCTTTCTCCCCAATGTTGTGGCTATTGGTTGAAAATGGTTTCCTTGGTTCTAATGCTAATTAACTAAGGAAAGTACTACACATACTTTTGAATAGACATGCATATTTGTGATAGATCCTGAAACATACTTGCTAAAGTTTGGTCTTAAAAATATTAAAGGTTCTAGAAGAGGCTGAAATTTTCTGAACTGTCATAGCTTGCCTTGGTACTACAAGCCAATTATACAATAATTAGTAACTAATTTTTTTTTATATTGCCTCCTTGAAATTTGAATAACAAATACATGAGAGAATATATTACTAAAACACAATCCATGGTTTTATGTTAAATGAGGCAAATAAAGAACTAGAAGGCAAACATTCAAAATAATGCTGTTGGTATACATGGAACATTGATATAAATAGAAAATATGGAAATGGGAACCCTGATGCAATTTTTTCAATTATTTTAGCTTATTACTGATAAGTAGTAAAACAATGTTTTCTTGTTTTCACATTTCAGAATGTTCTGGTTTTGCTTCTGTCCATAGAAAGTGGAACTAGAACCAGATTTAAGATTTGGGAGACTTTGTTCTGGTACTAATTTAGGCCCTAACTAGCTTAAAAGACCATTTAAATTTTCTAGATTTCATTTTCTTATATGTAAAATTAAGAGGTTATAATAGGTCAAGATGCCAAATGGATTGGCTCAGAGGGTTTACCAACCTCTGGAATTAAAAAACAATTTTACACATATACATATTCCAGGAAAAATAGTTTATAATTTTACCATATTCATAATCATTGGATTCACAGAAAAGTTCATCATTCCCTAAAGGCTAAGAATCCAGGACTAGCTGTAACATGTTTTTTCACATACTATAAAATTTTATATCAAATACAATATTTATACATTTGCTACATGAAAATCTATGTGTTACATATTTTCACATTTATACCAATGTAAAACTTGTGCAAACACATAAAAATGTTGAAATTTTAATTCTAATTATAGGTCAGTTTTCAAGGTTGGAAACAAATTTTTTTTTTAAGATTTATTGTTTGAGAGAAGGTGAGAGAGAGAGAGAGAGAGAGAGAGAGAGAGAGAGAGAAGGGGAAGGGCCTAGAGCAGTCTCCATGCTTGTACATCATTAGCTGTTAAAATGGTTTCATTCCACATAGGTAGATGTGGGGCCACAGAGGGAGGGAACTAAACCAAGGACCTACTGCATGGCAGATGAAAACCTTCACCTCAGAACCATCCCAGTCGTTACCAGTTGTGCCAAAGTTCAGCATATGGGGTTGCATGGGCTGTGGCCAGGAATTGAACCCCAGATCTCATGGTTGCAAGGCAAGTACTCAACTGCTGAGCTATCCTAGCATCTCCAGGAAACAATTTTTAAATATGAATACAATTTTGGTTATAATTACATATCATCTTTGAAGGCTGGAAGCCATTTTAATGTAAGTAAGATCCTATTCTTAACTAGAGGTGTTACCATGTTTTGTCTGAGATTTGTATGAGCTTAGAGTCTAGTTTGAAATTTAAGGCTTATGAAAAAAATACATATTTGTCTACTAATGAAAATGAGCCATCTTAATGAATTTCCTCATGCATCCAACAAATATTTATTAAATGGTCATTATTTGGCAGATGGTATGTTAGAAGCTAATTTTGCTATGACTGAGACTCTCTGTGCCTTCAGTCAAGTAAGATAGATGGCTTTACTTAAAACATTAATTAACATTGATGAAAGAAATTGAAAAAGACCCCCATCAGTCATGAATGCAGAACTATTTTCTGAGAACATTAAACTACCTTCTTTGTTTTTTCTTCCCCCTTTGGACCTAAATTGCAAAACACAGAATTGGAGTTATTATAATCTTTAGTTCATGGCACATATTCATCATTGTCCATTCACTCATGAATGGCCTGCTTTTATTAGTTCACTTTTAACAC
>PVKE010041656.1:0-14075 GCA_004027555.1 Craseonycteris thonglongyai | reverse complement strand
AGAGGAGGGAGGAGGGGGGAGGGGGGAGGGAGAGTTGTATGGGGAGGGGGGAGTGGGCACCAGATATATCGGGTTGGAGGGGGACCTGATTCTGGGAGCTGGGCACATAATGCGATGCATGGGTGATGTGATGTGGAGTTGTCCATTGGGAAACTGTCTGATTTTTACCAACCAATGTCACCCCATTAAATTTAACAATAAAATATAATAATATTAAATAATAATAATAATGATAATAATGTTAAGCAAAATACAAAATAATCCTCAAACACTATAATTTTTTGTTGTTTAATTCCATTTAGATCACAAGTCACTCAAGAAAACATGATTTACTATTTTTTAATATACTATGAAGCTAGAAATCTCAAAATTTATTAAAAAGGAAAGATTAACATTCTTGATACATTCTATGTTGATATAATAAAGAATATTAAATGTGAAGAAAGAAAATATTAGAGAAAAAAATCAAAACACCCAAAATGTTTTACTTCCCCACCAATTACAAATAAAAAAGATTTGAATCTCACAAATGTTCAGATAATGAGTGAAAAATCATAGCTGACCATTCTGAGAAATATTATCCCTGCTCTATAATTCAAACTTAAAAATTTAACTCAAGTATTTCAATAATAAAATTGACCATTATATTAATATTTTAAACAAAATTCCAGAATAATTTTTGTATCTCCACATTATATTTTATGACTATGTGATGATGATAATATTTGGCCTCACCTTTTATTTCAGACATGTGATTTTAACATTCTCCCATTTCTTATTTGCCCAATCTTTTGAAAGATTGAAATTGAATCCTTCCTACTGTCAGGGTGTAGTAACATAGGTACTCTCATACACTGTTAGAAAAATATATAATAATTTTTCTGGAAAGGATTTTGCCAACATCAATGGGAAAAAAAGAAAGAAAAAACCCTCTGAAATGTTTAATAAATGGTAGCTTAGGTAATAAGTACCACATAAATCTGATATTCTTGATATACCCCAAGAAGTACACAGAAAAAAAATAATAAATAAACCACACAAAGCCCATGCATTAACATTACTATTTGCTGGTGGTAATGTCATATGAGAGGAGTTCGGCAATATCAAATAAAACTATATATGTGTTTATTTTTTGGTGTGGCAATATTACTTCTATGAATTTCTTTGAGGACTACAAAGGTTATATATACACTGCATCATTATTTATAATTGTAAACTATGAGAAACAATCTATATACCCATTCATAGAAGAGTTGTTCAATAAACTATGTTACCATCATACAACAGAGTACTATGTCACTGTAAAAAAATAACAGAGAGAGAAGTCTAAACTGATGTTGAGCAATTTTCAGGATATTTTTGTTAAGTAAAAAATAAGCAAACTACAGGAATATAAACAGTATGCTACCTTTTGTTTAAGAAAGGATAAAGAAGAAAATAGGCATGTATCTACTCTTGTGTGCAAATAATAATAATAATAATGCAGTAACGATAAGCCACAGACTAATGAGATTGGGTACTGTATTATTTTCTGTTACCACAACTCAGTGTCTTAAAACAAAACCCATCTATTAACTTACAGTCCTGTAGGTCAGTGAAATCAAGGTGAACTTAACAGGCTTCTCTGCTGAGAGTCTCATAAGACCAAAATCAAGTAGTTAGCTGGTCTGGGCTCTTATCTGAAGACTCTAGTGAAAAATTCACTCCCAAGCCTATTCAAGTTCTTGGCAGAATTCAGTTTCTTGCAGTTGTAGGACTGGGCCCATGTTTCGTTGCTGGTGGCAGCCAGAGGCTGCTCAGCATCTAGGATCTGCACTGGCAGATCCTCCTCACACGGGCCTCTCAGTCCCCAAGCCAGCAATGGCGTGTCAAATCTTTTGAATTACTCTGACTTCTGAGACCACCCAGAGAAAACTCTGCTTTCTGAAGAGCTCATGTGATCATTAGACTACTCTCCTTCTTGCTTTATAACGTAACGTAACATAACGTAACATAATCACAGGAGTGCTATCTCATCATACCCTCATCTTCCATTCATACTCAAAAGAGTGGGGATCATACAAGAACTAAGGTCATTGATGGTCATTTATAGAATTCTGTCCACCACTATTATATCTTAAAGAATGAGTGAGAAGGAGGTTTAAAGAATGGATGGAACAAGGAGAACGACTCTTTTTGTATACAGATCTACTGTAGAGTTCTGATTTTTAAAATCATGTTAACATTTCACAAAGTTAAAAACAAACAGAAAAAAAAGTAGCAAGGAGAGGACAAAAAAATCCTATGCTATAATTCAAACAAAAGCAAGTGAACTCAGCCAAAAATCAAATAAAAAATAAAACCATACTAATGTGGGAAAGAAAACCTAACCTCAATAACTTCTGAACATAGTATTTAAACTATATTCCCTAAGGCTAAAGGAACAAAAACCAACAACTCTGAAACAAATATTGAACTCTAGTTAGTAGACCTCTTTTATTCACAGAGTCATAAGTTAGCAATTAAAAAATACTTTTTATGTCTTGAGCAAATAAGTAAATATATGGTGGAACATGGATACCACGTTTCCCACTTGTTGGAAGTATGAAAAGTATGAAAAGGAGAAAGGATAGAATGAATTCTGTGCCTCTGGACTGGAATGACGGTTTCTGTAAAAACTCAGTATTTAATGTATAAATATAGATGACATAGATACAGATCTGGATATTACCTATGTATACACATGAATTTACATGTATGAGGATATGTGCATGCATACTGTACATGTTTTCTATCTTCTCAGTGGGAACCAGAAAAAAATAAATAATACATCACATGGATTTAAATGCCATTTGCCACCAAAAGAAACCAACCAAGATGTTGAGAAATGGCAGCTCCTGAGACTGGAGCAACAAAAATACAAAATGAGCTGAAAATATCTTTTCATGACAAAAAGTAAGGAAGTGCTCAAAGAATGATGTAGATATGCAAATGGACACAGGAGCCAGTTTGGAAATCTGCTATCATTTGAACATCAAAATAAACAATTATAGTAAAGGAATGTATTCCACTGCATAGAATAAAATTCTTTAGTCCACACTGACAAAAATGGCTAAATGAATTAATAAACTAATAAAATGAATGAGAAAGGGAAGTTTTTCTCGCATTAGAAAGCCAATTGACAACCATAGAAAGAATGATAGAATTAAAACATTACTCTTTGGTAACCATCGTCATCATCATAACTGAGTTAGGCAAAAATCTGCAGCAGATGTTAAAGCTACTGTGTGAAAGTTTGAGGAGTAACAGAGTACTTACACAATCTCAGTGTACCTCCCTATAAGATACACATTAATTACAAGCAAGAAAATAGTAACTTTATAATGGAGAAACCTGGCAGACAGCACTTAGCCACGTGATCAAAATGACCGTTTCCAGATATGACAAAGATAGATACTATGCATTGAGAGGAATTCATACCACCTCTGTGGTAGTCTTGCCAAAATTACATAACCTATATCTAGTCAAAGCATCAGGCAAACCCAGCTTGAGGGAACGTCTACCAAATAATTCTTCACAATTTTCAGTCTCAGGAATGGCAAAGACAGACACTTACAAATTAAAGCAGCCTAAAGGAACACAGCAACCGAAAGCAAAGTGTGATCCAGAATTTTCTTTTGCTATTAAAAACATCATTGGAGCATTTGGCAAAATATAAGTAAGGTCTATAGATTATATCTACATCACATCAATATTGACTGCCTGATTCTGATTATTGTTTTGTGTTTTTGTAAGAGAATGGTCTCATTTTCAAGAAGGACACAGTGTAGCATCAAAGTGCTTAGGGGTAGACTAGCATCATGTCTGCAACTGACATGGATCAGAAAAAAATTATAAATGTATGTACATTTATATAGAGTAATGTTATATATCTTCATATTTATATAGAACTCCAAATTCTAGTCTTCAGCGTTCATCTCTAGAAATAATAATTCGATTGAAGAAGGTAAGGTCGATAACCAGAGTGGAGATTGCATTTCTTTCCTGTTAAATAAAGACATCTAATATACACAGCAAGGTCAGCTAGAGGCACAAAAAGTAGGAAATGGCATGTTCCCCACTGTAGGAAGTTACTACTCTGGGGAGTTACTACATGAAGTTCAAGTACATTATCAAGTGCGTTAGACCTGCTCCACCTGATCACTTGGGAGGAGACAAAAGAGGCAAGAACATTTGCCATGACTGAGCAGTGAATAATCTTTACAATGCGTTAGCACTAACCCACCAAGAAAGATAGTCCCCTCAATTTCAGGCTTCCACAAATACCCACACTCAGGTGAATCCTGCCTCTTTTGACTGATGGAGAGAGCTGGAATGTCCCTTTTCAGTGTGTTGGGAGAAAGCTCTACCTCTTTGGACTGAGATGGGTGAAGTGTACAAGGTACCACCCCTCCCCCTGGAAATCCTGACAGTCCTTCAGTCTCTGGTGCAGAGCAGGATGGGGGAAAGAACCCCTGCCAATGCCTAGACAGCAAACATTGCACACTACTGAGACCTGCTCAGCATGGCCCCTGCCTCAAAGCCTCTAGCTCAGAAGTCCCCAACCCCAGGCCCACAGACTGAGACTCGTCCATGGCCTATTAGGAACCAGGCTGCACAGCAAGAGGTGAGTGGTGGACAAGTGAGCTGAAGCTGCATCTGTATTTCCAGCCACTCCTCATCACTTGTGTTACTACCTGAGCTCCGTCTCCTGTCAGATCAGTGGAGGCATTCGATTCTCATAGGAGCACAAACCCTATTGTGAATTAGGCATGTGAGGTGCACTCCTTAGGTTGAATCTAATACCCGATGATCTGAAGGGGAGCTGAGGCGGTGATTGTATAATTATTTTGTTATATATTACAATGTATAATAGAAGTAAAGTACACAATAAAGCAGAGATGTCCAACCTTGTGGCTTCCCTGGGCCACATTGGAAGAATTGTCTTGGGCCACACATAAAATATACTAACACTGATAGCTGATGATCTAAAAAAAAACTTGCAAAAAAATCTCATAATGTTTTAAGGAAGTTTACGAATGTGTGTTGGGCTGCTCTCAAAGCTGTTCTGGGCTGCCTGCGACCCATAGGCTGCGGGTTGGACAGACTTGCAATAAATGTTATGCACTTGAATCATTCCGAAACCATCCCCTCTCCCCCTCCCCCCATCCTTCATCTGTGGAAAAACTGTGTTCTACAAAACCAGTCCCTGAGGCCAAGGTTGGGATCACTGCTCTAGCTGTTCTTGAGATGAGCAGTTCAGGCCATGGCACTGTCTTCTCTGGATACAAGCAGAAGATTCAGAAACATGAGGATAATAAAACCTCAATAGAACAGCCATCCTTACTGATATCAGATACATGCTTTCCCAGACTAAGTGAAGGCCTGTTTTTGTTAAACCTAGTGATCACTGTCAGTGCTGCTCAACCACCAGATACACTAGCTACTCAAAAGAGGCTGGTTCCCATGGCTACCAATGCCAGCCCCCACGACCTACCCTGACAATTGCAGCTCTTCACGAAATAAATCTCCTTCTCTATAATCAAATTCCATCCTCAGCCACAATACCATCTGCCTCTCCTTGCTTCGGGGCACCAGTCTGCTCAGACTACAAGGCCAGCAGCCTAGATCGCCTGCTAAGCACAGTGCAGTTAGGATTCCCGCACAGTTCTGTGCTTTTCAGTGTTAGACTTTGGACAGTTCTGATTCGTTCCTGGATCCATTTTAGGCACCTCTTTGTCATTGCCACATTTTGAATCTTTGCTTCTCACCCTACCGATGAACCTCCAAACTCAGGGTGGAGTTTTAGAATTATTAGTACGATAAGCCAAGGAAAGACCATCGTAAGCAATTCATAAGTGACAAGAGAAAAACAACGTGAACAAAAAGAGAAAGCCCAGATTTCCCCGGGAGCCTGAATCCGCCTAGGTCATTTGCCCTCTGATATACAAGACTGCGGTGTGAGAGAAGAAAAATGGAGAGAAGTTTGGGTTTTCTTTTTATAGGAAACAGTAAGCCCACCTACCTGTAAAAGCATGACTCCCACAATGCCAGATTCTGACCAACAGTCTTGGTTTTGGTGCACTACGCCCATCCAGGTCCCCAAGTGGGGATACCAGAAAACTAGCTCGAGGAGGTTGGTGGAGTGAGGCAGGGGTGGAGGAAAGGGTGTCAAAAGGGCTCTGATGGAGCTGGTTCCACTGCGGGCTGCTGAGGCTCACAACTGCTGGTGTTGATTGGAGAACTGTCGAATGTGCCTCAAAATTAGACAGGTGACGTTTAAGGTAGATGGAAGGATTGTGGCCCGGTGCACCTGTATCATTTTCTACTTCACCAACCAATCAAATTAGCAGTTCTTTTCCTTTTGGTGAGTGCATGGGGGTGATGGTGGGTACCCAGTTATTATCCACCAGTGATCAAGACCAGGAAATAAGCCCTGATCATATTCAATGGTACCTAAAAGAAATAATACCTGTAGAGGTTGAATATCATCTGCCTCTTTTCCTTAATAGATATCCTATACATAGAGGCTTGTCTCTTCTCTTTTTGGGTCTCCTGAGACTTGTATGGCCAGGGAAAGCTCTTAGATATGGCTTTAACTCTTTGGATTGTCCAAAGAGTATAGTCTTTAAAAGAGTGGACTATTAGTTATTTATTGCTGCTTAGCCAATTATCCCACAACTCAGAGGCATAAAGCAACAAACATTTATTATCTCAGTTTCTGTGAGTTGGAAATTCAAAGAGACACTTAGCTGGGTGACTTCAGCACAGGGTCTCTCATGAGGTTGCAGTTAAAATGTTCACCAAGGTTGTAGTCACATAAAGGCCTTGAGTGGGGCTGGAAGACCTGCTTCCAAGATGAGGTACTCACATGACCATTGGTAAGAAGCCTTAGTTCCTCACTGGCCATTAGCAGGAGGCCTCAGCTGTCTGCATGTGGGGTGTTCCACGGGGCTGTTGTGTGACTGACTACATGTTATGACAACTGGCTGACCCCCACCCCCACCCCGCCCCAGAGCAAGTTATGTAAGAAAATAGAAGACTGAAGGTACGAAGTCTTTCATGATCTGCCCTGAGAAGGCATACTTTGTCATGTTACCCATTAGTTTGTTAGACATGAGTCATTAAGCATAGTTTGTACTTAAAAGGAGGAGAAGTACGTGTCAACTCTTAAATAAAGGGTGTATTAAATAATTAGTGGGCATATTTTAAAACTACTGATTATATGGAGAATGGATAAAATAATGTCTGAAGGGTCCAAAGTTATAATTCCTTGAGTTCAGCTGGAGTCACTATGTCATAGTAACGTTGAGTGAGATTTGGGCTCAAGTTGACAGAGTAGAAGTCCTGGAAAAGTCCAGCTTCATGGTCATTCAGCGAGTGCCTTACACTGAGGAGGACCCCATGCTTGGTTTAATGTTATGCTATTACCATCTCAAAATTCTTAGTGATTTTATCTTTGTACTAGTGTTTTGTAAATTCAGTGGGACCTTGGGTCATGTGTGAGCAGAGAAAGTGGCCATGATACGCGTGTTCAGTGCTGGCTATTTCTCTGTGCTCTCTTTGCTTATAATGTTCATTATGTCCCATGAGCACAGGATTCTGGTGGAACCACAATGTACTCTTTTACACTGTCTGGTAAGAATGAAACACAAACACATGTATGAACTACAAAATAGAAATTGTGTAATGTTAGTAATTCCTCAGAAGAGTGTAGTACTCTTTTATATTTGCATTTAGAAGTGGCATTAGATAGCATAAAAATGAATGCAAAAAATCTGTGCTAATAATTTATATTTTTTGATTTTTCTTTACTTAGAACACTAAGTAGCAAATAACAGGGACAACACCAGCAATAATAACAATAACAATAACAATAATAATAATAAAACACCCTGATAAGTGAAGAGAGATTATGAAAGAATGGAAAAGACTTTATATTTTATTACCTTTAACAGTAATTTTTTCCATGCTTTTTGGTCAAGGAGTCACATTTCCATTTTGCACAGAACCTGAAAATGAAACATCTTCCCTGGTCCTGGCTGTCTGCCATTTGTTGGCTCCATAAAGATTCCAAAATCATTCATGTATGCCAACTGTACATTTTTCTTCTATAAAATGTTGACCCAGTAGTATGTATCTTATGAGATTATTAGAAAGATAAAATAACAAAAGGCTTAAAAATATGTAGCATAGGGTTAGCCTGGTGTATGCTCAGTAAGTGAATAATAAATGCTCAGTAAATGAATGATATAGTATTGCTCATTGGTAACCACATGGGAATATGGATGTACCCTGGGAGGTATGGAAGAAGGTAGTGATAGGTGAGGGGCAATGGGGTGGTGACAAAGGGGATAACCTTGGGATGGGGATTATCAATAGTGGGATGATGGTGAATATGGTGGGAAGTTTGCATAGATAGGTGAGTAGAGTTGGATGCAGAGGATGGAGTGTAACACAAGAATCACCCCAAAGTTCCTCATAGGACTTAAAAGGTCAGGACCCCAACCACAGAGTTCTCTGTTTGATGGTTGTACTTCAGTTATGTACTGGGTAAATTCTGAACTGCTTACTGTACAAATTGGCCCCTCATGAATTTCACTTGCTCTCAGACATCTCTACTCTCACTTTGCTTCCCAGTCAACGAGATACACTTGAAATTCCCCAGGCATATTTTCTGGTTTCTTCTATTCTAATTGTGTAGTCTTGGTACTTGCCATTGTGAATGCTGTCCCCACTACATTTGGAGGATATGCCCTGCTTTCTTTTCTTCTTTGTCATTCTTTAGAACTCAAGATATCCATCAAAACGTCTTCCTCACTTTCTTCCCCTTTTTCAGGGCCATGAGCTCACCTATCTCCCTCCGATGCTCTCACTGACTAACCATGTGAGTGCTGACCTGTCCCTGGCTGGACTGAGTGGAGGGTGCCATTGCCAGTGGAGGCACCTGAGGAAGGACTGGAGGCTCCGAGAGGCATGATAGACAGCTCATAACTTGGGTGGAATCTGAAGAGAAATAAGCAGCAAGGAGCGTGTGAGGCTTTTGTTTTGTTTTCTGTCTGTGGGACTTGGAATGAGAGGGAAAAAATGGGAACAAAAGATAAGATGAGAGACACAGACACCAGGCCACAAAGTGCGCAGCCTGGACAAGATGTGGGCACCTCTGGCCATAAGGTCTCTGTAGGATTAAATTCCCTCAAGAGAGAATTCCCTGTTGTTGGGAATGTTAATTTGATCTCTGGTTTACCGTATCTCGGACGAATTTTCACTGAGTTGCATCTTTAGAGACTTCTAAACTTTGATCACTGCTCATTTTTCTCCTTGAAGATGAATCTCATCTATTTGACCCCGGCCACCAACTGAAAAGGAGGTACTAGCTTGTTGCTAACTCCATGGCATCTCAGTGTCCACCTCCAGAATCTCAGCTATGATGTCAGTGCTTCCCTGCACTTGACTGGGGAGTGTCCTCCTACACACGATCACCCTTGTCTTACCATAATCTTTCCAGCACCATCTTGCCTAATTCCTTGCCCCCAGAGAGCTCTGCTTTTCATAGTTCCCAGATTATGACAAGAGAAAAATGACAAAGATAAATTAAAAAAAAAAAGTTTATTTACAGTTTCTTTTGCTGTAATGTACTAGTTGTCTCCTTAAAAAAAATTCAATATTATCAAAAATCACATTATTAAAACCACTCTTACTCTGGGAAAATGCAAGTTATTGACAAGAGAAGTACAGATTAAAAAGGTTAATTTTTTTTCTGTATAGATATAAAAAAATTAAGTTGATTTAAACAGTTTTAAGTTATTTTGTTGTGGCTAAAGTAAGCAAAATATAAAAACTTGATTATTAAATGACCAAAATAAATCTCAATATCTCTGAGAAAAATTCCCAAATTAGCAAGTGTCCAAGTAAATTTTAGACCAGTTCCCAGCTATCAATATTAAACTAAAACACAAAATGCCAAATGAATAGCTAGTTACTCACACAAAGTAGCTGCAGATTCCTATACAGTTGACTCTTCAACAATGTGGGGATTAGAAGCACCGATCCCTGTGCGGTTCAAAATTCACTATAACTTTGGATTCCTCAGAAACTTAACTGCTAATAGCCTACTGTTGACCAGAAGCTCCCCCAATAAAATAAACAGTTGATTAATACATATTTGTATGCTATCTGTATTATATACTATATATTTACAATAAAATAACCTAGAGAAAGGAAAAATGTTCTTCAGAAATTCATTAGAAAATACATTTACTGTAATTTATTGGGGGAAAAATTGTTATATAAGTAGACCTACCTGGTTCAAACCCATGTTGTTCAAGGGTCAACTGCAATGTTTTTGAAACACTTTATTTCCCAATATATGCCTATGTCACATACTAGTCACCAATTGCAGAAGCATTTTAACAACAGTAGTGGGCATAACGCCAGATACATGTAATGAAGTTATATAACCTTGGGTAATGATAGACATGACTGAAATACAAGGATAATAATTTGTAGGGAGGGGAGTGTAAAAGATAAAAATTAGCATCTTTAAGTCATTTTTACAAAAGTTCTCAGTCATCACTTATAACATGGATGCCATAAAGCTTTGAAGGCCATATATATTCACAGGAGCAAAACATGGTTCAAGCTGAGGAGAGAAGGTGGTAGTCATTAGTGAGGACAGGAGGATTGGTAAAATCCAGGGTGAGAGAATCCAGTTTCACGAAGAAAAGACGGCAACAGGAAGAGCGAAGTGAGAACTGAGAAGCAGCCATCCAAATCATAGGCCTAATGCAGTAGATCTGTAGTGTGGAGATTAGAGATGGAGTCAAAAGGAGAAAGGGCAGGAGAAACAACCAATATCTTAGTTGAAACACGTGTTCCTGACAAAAGAGCTAGGGCACCAGTAGAGTGTCTGAATAATGTGGCCGTAATCTTCAACTCAAAGAATCTTTCAGTGGGAGGGACCCCAGAACCTACCTAATCCAAACTACTCATTATCATTAGGGTGAACTGAGATACAAAGAAATACATGACTTACACACAGTTATGGAACTGAAGGTTCCAATTGTAATTTAATGCATTTTCTGCTACATCACAAAGTTAATTATAGGTCAGATGAGTACACCTAGAATCTATTATATATTAGAATGTATCTTTCTCCTCTAGAAACAGAAGGTAGACAGATGATCAGTTCTACTTGGAAATAGTGAATGTGGTAAAAAAAATACTTCTCCAAATACTCTGCCTAAATTATCATACCATTTAATCATACAGCATTACTGAATTCAAGGCACATGCTGGGTACAAGGCAGAAGCCACCAGCTCAAAGATTGCTTCCCTGATATACTATAAGCCCCCAAGGTCAGGGAACAAATCTCATTTACCTTTCCATTTCCAACATCTGGGCAATAGCCTTCTTTCAATAAACATTTGTTTCTTTCAATAAGTAATTACTTTATCCCCAGCATCCCTTGTATCCTTATTCCCCTCACGTGACATTGAAATTCACTGAAATCAGACAAGTAAAAAGAAAAGTGTGATCACAGGGTGAATGAAGAGCTAGACTCCAGTCTAGCCTTCTATTTCTCCTCCCTATTGCTGTTGCTGCTTCTGCAAGGGGCCTAGGACAAAGGTCAGGGCTGAGACAAAAAATGGATACAATATTGAATAAGACAGCAGTTGATAATCTGAAAGGCAGGTTCTAGACAAAAGATCTATGAACTAGAATGTGAAGCACTTTACAGTCTAAGCCTGGGACTGTTCATAGCCATCTTGGAATTTGCAGCATCTAACATAGGGCTTACCATATAGCCCCACATGGCTGCTGTTCCAGCTGTAAAGTGTAATATAATAATAAATAGTGTATTTCATAGATAGGCTATTCCCCAACATTAATTGAGTGCCAGCTTAGTGCTTCAAACTTGAGTTAAGTTGATAGAAACCTTCAAAGCAATATTGTGAGATAAACACAATGGTTGTAGTCTGTGGCCTGAAATTCTTTCACTGTGGGAAAGCCCGTTTCAATGATGATTGGAAAGTCAAATTAGGTCAACATCAAAATAACACAGTGGACTGTGGGCAAAGAGAAAGAAAGAGTTCTTTGGAGAACTACACATTGGAGAATAGTCATGCTCTTTGATAGCATTACGCAAAGATGGCAGCAGTAAGTGGAATCCAATAATCGGACTATGAAAGAACACAATTGGAGCCATAAGTGGAGAAGAGGGAGGGAGAATTGTAGTTTAGAGTCCCTTCAGGGTTTCTCAGCTCTAAGTACCATTAGAGAAGGGCCACGCTAAGGCTCCGGAGAACCATCATTCCAGTTTATTTATCATATCAGAATGCTAAGTGTATGATTATTGACATTTCACCAGAATTGAGACAAGTTCATATGGGTTGAATTTTGTTTTTTAATTATCAGAGGATAAACAAATTCCAGTCAGTTTCTTCACCTTGAATTTGCAAAAAAGGGGATAAAACAATCTCGAAGCAAACACATTGTGTTGAAGAAACATCAGGTCAGAATGTAATTCCCTTGTTCCTGTTTTTCTTAGAAAGCATTTCCATTCTGCTTGGTTCTGGGAACAAAGCCAAAGCCAAAGCCTGCTTTAGCGGAACAGATTTCCAGTAAGTTGGGCGGGTGAGACTGGCTGGGTGGGTGGGAGCCTTGGGAAAGTAAGTCTGTTTGGGGGGACAGTTCAGACACCTATGAGCAAGCTTGGGATGCGTCAAGTGCCAGGTCTGGGCCTTATCCTCTGACTGACAATGCCTCAAAGAAATGTTTAAGGGCCAGGGAGGGGTGAGATTGAACCAGAAGACAGAGCCTAGACACTTACCATTCCCTTGCCTCAAATAATCAACAAACCACAAAATGAGTATGGGAAGGCAGGGAAGGAATGAGGCTGATGTAGAGCTAGGTACTGTTTTCCCACCATCTCTGCTGGTTGCACCTACGTCATACTAGACCTTAGGTTTCACAATCTTGTCAGTCTCATTCTCCTTAACCTGCCTTAGAAACAGCCCCTGGAGACCAAAAGCCGCTTCCTTCTTCCTTTCTTTCTCCCCAGATCACTCCCTTTAATCTCTTTGTTTCAGCATAGTGAATAGAAGAAGAGCACAGGGTCTAGAATTCAGAAAGAAAATTAAGAAAAGGACTAACGCTCTCTGAACACAAACATGCACACAAGATATTTTGTTAGGAGTTTTTTTGTGGGTTTTTTTGCCTGCCCTATCCATATGATCTTCACAATTCAGAAAACTTGGGCTTCAAAGTTGTATACTGATTTCTACACTAAAGGCTTGGACACCTATGGGTGAGTCACGTAACTTCTATGCTGCTCGCTAAGGAGTGCAGAGTGGGCATAAAACAGGGGCTGTGGTATTTTTCTGATATCTCCAGAGAGTTCTTGCAAAAGTCAAATAAGATAACATACAAAGAAACACTTGGTGAGCTGTAAAATGCTGAACACATGGAAGAGATTATTGCTTAGTTAAGAACCTGTTTTTAGTTAATAAATACCGGCGTTGGAGACACCCCCTTGCTTGAGAAATGGGTGTTTCCTTCATTTACCTCAAACATTCTGACTCCAGTCTGAAGCCATGTGAATCTGACCTCAAAGGTCTAACCCTACCTTTGGCACCAGCCAGCAAATCAAATTTTGCTTCCTGCCATTGTCTTTATTTGCCATGCAGCTTCCAAAACGAGCAACCAAATCCCAAGTTCCATTAATACTGCAGCAAAGGGGTCCCACAGCCTGACTTCCTGATCTCATGCTCAACAGGAGGGAGAACCCCTTGTGGATGCGGAAGGTGTAAGCTGAAGAGTGAAGGTGGGAGCTGAGTGTCAGGCGGGAAGATAATGCCTTGATCATGATAGTGGATGGTGTCTTCTTGTTTTTCATGGATAGTTAGGAATAGCAAATCATTCTGGGACAAAATAAAAGCCACTAGAGGAGTAAACGAGAGAGGAAAACTGACCAGAAAAAATTTTTTTTTTTTAATATTATTATATTTTATTGTTAAATTTAATGGGGTGACATTGGTTGGTAACAATCAGACAG